>JBCAUI010524587.1:0-24389 GCA_038406195.1 Haplosyllis anthogorgicola | reverse complement strand
GCCAATTCGGCAAAAAGGCATATAACACGACCGATTCCATAGGCTGCTTTAAAGCAGAGCTTTAAATCAGCCAAAAATAGCCATCGAAATGGCTAGTATGCGTAATGCAGATTTTACCGTGTTTTCAAATACATTAAAATTATCTATCAAGAAATATTGCAAAAGAATATAAATTCCACAGCTTGTAATTCTCAGTTACTTTTTACATGCTGTAACTGAACAAGATTTAAGATCTTAACATTAAGTTCAGGCTTTCACTTCAAAAAATGTACAAATACCAAACTTAATATCTACAGCACAACATTTAAAACATCACAGGAATGTGCACAGTCACACGTACCTTGTACTCGAAGTTGGAGACGGTGAAGAAGAGTAGTTCGAGCAGCTGGTTGAGTTTGGTCGGTGACATCTCGCTCCACCACTGGCGCAGGATCCGTTTATCTACGTTTTTCAGAACCCACACACAGCAGATCAACAAATTACGCGTAGACTCACTGCTCAACATTGTCTTTCTCTGAAAAATCACAAGAAAATAGTTTTTTAAAGGGTACTTATGCAATAGTGTTCAATCTCAACATCCAGCATTAAAGGCAGCTCCATCTTGATTTCCAATACATAATCCCTCCATAATCAGTAACTAAACTAAATAATAAATTATGCCAATTTAAATTTTTTAACATCAGATATACAGGTTTAAACTATTTTGTGTACAATGGCAAAATGTTGTATGAGCCGGATGTCACCCAAAACAGGTGCCGTTCAAAATAGGTTCTACTGTAAAATCCATTATTAATTTTCTTCTTTACATAATTTTCATTGAACCTACCTGAAAGTGATGTAATGTTATACCTTAGAGGAGCTGTCGTAATCTCCCGCCGGTCCTGGACTGCTGGCTGATCCCACAGACTGTAACCCGTAAACACTGGAGCCGGCAATCGCCATGGCAACATGCTGCGTTATACCCTGCACTTCCACCATCTCCTGTTACCATGGTAAAATACATAGGCATTGTTAGATAAAATGTTCAATTTTTTACTTATTACTAGCATGTAGTAACAAAGTTGGCAAAGTGGTCTAATTTCCCTCCACATGTGCGATGAGCTAAAATAATGGCCTACCTGATGTGCAGAGTTCCTGGGACGTGCCTCGGTGACCGGATCGTACAGCTGGTTGAGAGACTCCATCACGATACCAAGTAGCGGGAGATAGAGGCAGGCGATGCGAGACTTGACGTCTATGTCCTGGAACCTGAGGTCCGCGTCGTGACTCGCCTGCAGGTCGCGGATCACGTTTATCGCTTTGTGCTGCAGCTGTCCGTTACTACAATAAATAGTGCAGAATGTTATTAACTTAAATTGTAGGTCTGTATGCTGAAACCTCAGACCTGCATTATCACCTGCCATTAGCATGGTTAGGTCACATTCATTGGTGAGGCTGTTACTACATGAAGGGTCATGGTGACATTGTAACAGTGCAAGTTAATAGAATTTTAGTGCCAAAATCCCCAAATTCAAAGTTACAGCATTCATGGCTCAACATACATAATTTATCATTGTCATAATACAAAATTTTTAACATATTGGTCATTTGAACATATTTTATGTTATTGAACTGAGACAATGCGGTTTTTACTCACTTTGTCTCGAGAACGGTAGAAAGTTCCGACAGCACGAGACCTGCGAGGAAATGTTGTGTCCTGTAGTCTATTGTCAACTCCGTGAACAGCCCCTGTGAAATAAGACAAAAACAATCATCAACATGGGTGTCTGTTTTGTACGAAAATGATCGTTTGATCACTTGTGTCTAACCCAATCTCAATATCATCAATCACAGTTGATTTTCTCACCAAAATAAAAGATGAAGACAACAAGTGTGGCTGTAGGCTACAGACTTTGTCAGACAGAGATGTGGTCGTAAAATTTACATCGCTTCTAAAATCTGCAATACTGTGTGGTACTTTTATGAATTTTGGAAGTGGTTGTAATTGTATTATCTAGCGGTTGTCGTTGTTTAGCTTGTCATTAGCTTGATCCGGAATAATAACAAAAGCAATTGGTTTGCTTTAAACTGAGAAAAGATTGGATTTTATTTCTGCAAACATTACACATGTTGCTCGATGAAGTTCACAACCTAAACTAAATTTGAATTTGTTGTTTGTAACAGCTTGGGGAATGCTTGCGACTGATTGGCTGATAGGCTAACAGCTTCCTGCAGATGCGCGTGCAAGCATACTGCAGCAACTGTGACTGGGCTCAATCTGTTGCAAGCCCAGATGTAACACAGTTTTGCTAACATTACCCGCTCTAACGCCCGCTTACAAGTTCCTCACTCCCAACACACAGGCTTTATGTTTGGTGCGGACACACTGTCTAAAGCAAGGTCCAGTGTTAGGTACATGTATTAGTAAAATATTTAAAATGAGCAAAATATGAAGTATAAAACTTTCAAAAAGACGATATAACAATCACACAGGTGAAGTTACTGTTTGTCTAAAAGTGGTTAAAATTGCCCTAGAATTCTAATTGTTTATTTATATATTTGAAACCTAATCCGCATTCCTATCTGTCCCTGGATGCTGTGATGGCTGTGTAGTTCCAGAATAGACAGAAGATGCAGAAGAGTGGAATCGGAATGAAGTTCTTGTCGTCCTGGAATCCGGATTGCGACAGAGTGTACACAGCCCCGCCCATCAACACCATCATAGCTGAAACAACATGGCGCAAAGATTTTACGAGTACATTCATTAGTAGGGTACGAAGTGTAGCCTGTGCTTATTGCCCGTCAGGTGCTGCCACAATTGTGGGGCGACAGAAAATTCCTATGCTTTACCATTGCAGTTCAGCAATCGATCACGTAATGTTAGCATTAGGGTTTTTTCCTAATTCTTTTGCCGGTCTTGGCAGATTGGGCAGATTTGGCAGGGAAGTTTAGATGAGTTTTGGTACATGACTGAAAATAGTCACTTGAAAAGACTACATTCAGTCCTGAACTGAAATTAGTCATGGACCACATTTGGTTATTTTACTGAATATAGTATAAATTCCCTGCCAAATCTGCCTAATCTGCCAAAATCGGCCTAATTTAGCAGGGTAAAGAATTAGGAAAAACCTAGATAGGCACAGTCCACGTTTCTCAGGAGCCTGTTGTTCTTTTTCCGACATTATCAGGCACAATAATAATTACACTACAAAATACGACCAGTAATCAATTTACAATACAGGACATAGAAACTCAGGAAAGTGCTTCTCATGTAGTCTTTGTAAAAATATCCCAAACTTCGGACGTATATAAATATTTTATGGTGGAAAGTCGCACTTCGTCACACCTTGCAGTCACCATTGGCATTTGGTACTTTGTTCTGTCGTTGTTTCGTCTTCCTTTTATATGCAGCGTAACACATCATCCCACAGCAGATTAGTGCTACGACTAGTATTGGATAGTTTATAAAATGAACTATGACATCTTTGTAAAGTGCATCAAAGAAAATAAAAAATGGTCCGTCCCAATTATGCCAAGACGATAGATGATAATGAGTGTAATATTTGTTGTTGTGGATGTATGGGTCAATCAAATCCACCTAAAAATAATTTAAACTTTTTGTTTAAGGAACCATCCCCGAAGGGGCGGGTTTGGTGGCTTCAGACAAAGGGCAGGGCTAGCCTTACCAAACCCAAGTTTGAGGGTTTGGCAAGGCAAGCCCTGCCCAAGGTCTTACAGCCACCAAATACCAACCCTGAGGGGGAGGTTCCCATTCTAACCCATGATTGCCAACAAACTACATCATGACACAAAATGTATGTAATGTTCATATTTTTTACCCTTTTTACATAGCTACTGCAGCCTCAATTCTTATTTGAATTGAACAATATTCCACACATTAATAAAACAAAACATTACCTTTCATTTGTGTAAAACACAAAAATACAATAAAAACTTATGCCACAGGAGCTGTGTAAAGTTAAACAAAAATACAAATGTTGCCATGTTTGGTGAACTCACCAAACCTGGCTGGGCTTTGGTTGGCCCAGACCAAACATCAAGGTCTGAAGACACCAAGGAGTGTTAATTAAACACCGTCGGGTTAGAATAAATTACCTTGAATTACTTTTTTGCGAGCCACAATGCATAACCATAGGTGCAAAATATACTTTAAAAACCCATTTTTATAATGGGGAAATAGATTGAATTGGGTCTTTGTCCAGTATATTGATAATAGATTCAAAATAAAATTTAAAGAGTGAATCTTTAAGAAACACTGATACTGTAAACGAAAATTTATCTCTAAATTTCAGAGCAGAGAAAGGTTCTATATTTTGGGATAAAATGAAACCTCTTTGGACCTGTGTATGTAAATAAACATGAGTTTTAACTGGTTCAGTAATTCTCTGGGTCGTAAATTTGATATTGGATATTCAATAACTAGTTACCTGGTTCTTACACGGATAATTAAGATAAGACCTCCATAAAAAGACAGGACCCGTTGATATTAACGTTGTCCAGTATGGGAAAACATACCTGAGGTATAAATGGAAAGTAAAGATTTGATCATTTGTCTTATTCCTCTTTTGTCGATATTTCTTTTAATTATTTATCTTTATTTACTGGGTAGATTTTTACAAGACTATTGAATCAGAATCGCAGCCCTTAAAAAATTCTGTGAATTTACAGACTGGAGAACAAAAGAATTCCACACTGAGCTATTATTGTGCATGAAAGATTAGCGTGAAATTCTTTTAAACTGATGTGATTTTCATTCCCTACAGCTTGAGGGATCTAGCAATTAGTTCTCTAATTATAAATACGATTTCAATACACTTAAGATTTTTGATCAGTGCTTTCAGATGGGTCCGTCAACAAATTGAACAAATAATGTTACTTACCAGTGATTTTCAGTGACTAGATGTTTACTCGTGAAGTTGAAGAACGGATGTCGCGCCTTGCTGATCATCCACGATGTCCCGCAGCCCGTCGGTTGCGTCGCGCCAAGTATCACACCCGTGGTTGGACGTGTATCACCAATAATATCGTCGAAAGACGTCTACAATATTGTATGTATTCCCATAAAGTTACAACTTTGTGCGTTTAATTTTTTTTTCACTCTCCTGAAATTATGATCATTTTCTGTTTTCGCGAAAAGCACAGTGTGCTCTTTCAGGGTCTCCATGACATCATGTACATATATATAAGGCAGATGGAGACAATGTCTAATTGAACTGATTAGGTTGAAACAGTTAATAGATGGCATTGATGTACATCAAAGTCCGAGGCGTTAGCATAGAGATAAAATGAACACCATTTCAGCCTACGTTCTTGATTTGGATTCAGATTTACTGTATTAAGATTTAAGGTGTTGCCCTTAACCTTAGAGTTGAAGTTCAACATACCATCACATGATTCAGCAACAAATTTGTTCACACGATTTCTATGCGATTTTTTTGGTAGAATTCATTGATGTGGACAATCTGTCGAAAATGGGGAAGGGTAAAGGGTAAGACAGAGGTACCAACTGCCGACAGTGCGTTGTAGAAGGCGAATTTGGGTAGGAGTGAGCTTGGGGTAAAAGTAATAACCAGTGAGTGATGAAGGCCATGGGGCATTGAGGGACAGGACATGATAAATGCGGCATTTTGAAAGCCACACGGCAATATAAATTGTAAAAATTTCATCCGGTTCGCCTTGATGCACTGTTCATTCCAGGAATGCGTAGATTGAATTCTACTCTTTCCACAATGGAATTGCATACTATGAACTGAAGTCAGTTAAATCGACAACGTAACAAGACAGTGCATCTTTGTGACAACTAACCTTGCAAGACATGTCAATATCCAGATAGATTCCTCCATAGTGATACATTAGAAAGTACCTCACAGCATCAATTCTCATCATTTCTTGACTGTATCCGTCGTAAATTGGTAAAAACCATGGATAGTTGTCTTTTATAAATGCTCTCCTACAGAAAAAAAATTAAAACGTTTTAGATCATTTTACACACCAGCTGCATGCATATAGTGTATGTCGTAGATATTAGGGAACAATTCCGAACTGTCTGTATCAATTTGTGTAGCAAGTTTATAACCTTTTATGGAGGCGGATCCAGGATTTCTTGTTGAAGGCCTCCCAAACTAGGTCGAAGAGGCTTCTTCTAATTTGGCGTCTTGAAAGCATGATGTAAAAATAAATTGCAGTGGATAAAAGATGCTGGTGATGCTAGTCGAAACCTTGCAACAAAGTACCATTTGTTTCGTTCTTTTACCAAATGCGGCAAGGTACAATTCATTTTATTTTCCTACATTTTATTCACAGTTTGGTGCAGGCAGGTAGATTGCTTTCACTTTTGCCTAAAAAGTAATCAAACTGTCTCAGCGGTCACACGTCTTCACAATTTGGACACAATAAAGAATTTTTTGCTTCAAATGCAGAAACATGACGGTTCAACAGCAAAACAATTATTTTAACAGATAATACGAAAAGGCAAAACAATTCAAATGTAATGCTTGACCAGAAAGCATCAGAATATCAACAATGCAGTAGAATTTGTCGTCTTGCTGCATGTTTTTGAGGCGTATAAAATAAAGAGTTCACTGTAGAACTATACTAAATTTAATCAATTAAAGAATATTCCCAGCCATTAATTTTGGTTTTCATTATTTCTCATTTTGTTCGAAATTGAATGTGAAATAAGAGTTTGAAGTTTACTGGTCTACTGAATAGATGATATTACACTGGATATTTTGTTTATAATGCAGAAACGGTATCTAAACATTATAGTTCAATAACAAAGCAATTATTTAAACAGATAATACGGGACAATGAATATTTTAAAAGGGTCTTTAGGAGTTCCGTTGAAATTACTGAGTTAGACACATGTTTAAAATTCATTCGAGGTTTTGCTAATTATTTCACAGGCCTAGGCTAATTAGGCAAATTTGCCTAATTTGACAGAGAAGTGAACACGATCACATGTGGGGATTCAAGGTGAAGGCGTTGTTTATGTCCGCCTCGAGCACGGATATAAACAGGAAATCAGCACAACGTAGTTGTGCTTGCCATAACGAGAAATTAAATCTAGCCATCGTACGAGAGAAATATCTCAAGCTGTATCCAGCGGACCTGAGGCCCAGGTTCCCATATCACCTCCACCCCCAGGCCCCCATTATTGGAGTTTCGACACCTCAATTCACTAAAATTAGACTAAAATGTGTGCAAATCATTTCCAGCATCATGAACTACCATGAGAATGTCTTAAATATTTCTCCGCCTTGCATAATCTTTAATAATACCATACGCACTTAAGAGACTAAAGGAAGTGTGTAGTTTCACAATTAAATCTGCTGGTTTGTTAGGGTTTTTTTCAAACGTGGTGTCATAGACAGGGCTGAGAATGTAAAATAATGGGAATTGCTGACAACACTTGCTTTCTATCCAAGAATCAAAGGTAAATAAGCACCGGTAGAATGAAACCTTTGTAAAAAGAACTGGCATGATAGGAATTATTACATAATTTAATCCGCATAAACTGAATGGTCACAGTGTGTGGACTTACGATGTACATGCAGAAAAATGCGCACACAGTCATTTGTTTATTACATAAGGTTCCCAAAATATAGTCTATTGTTTACTCGTTGCTGGGAAACTGAGATCAAAACATACACAGACAATTCTGTCATTATTGCAGAGGATTGGGGGGATCGGGAGTAAGGGGCGTCAGTCCATCCCGAGGACTAATTATCTCTCAGTTTTATGCAGTTATGTCCATATTTCATATTTAGTTTTAGGGGGGCCTACCTAAAACAGTTTGACACAGCATGTGTCTAAACAAAATCAGCGAATTGTACATAGGCTGAAATGCTCTTCATTTTATCTCTATGCTAATGCCTCGGGCAGTGATGTACGTCTATGCCATGTATTAATTGTTTCAATATAATTAGACATCAATTCAATTAGACATTGTCTCCATCTGCCTTTTACACCCTGACACGTGTACGCTTTACGTGGAGAACCTTAAAGAGCACACTGTGCTTTTTGTGTAAACAGAAAATGATCATAATTTCAGGAGATGTTTCATTTCGTAACCCATGTATTTTCAAGCTATGTCTTGCACTGAATTTAAAAGGGAATATTTCAGCTCCTGCAGCTCCTGTAAATCATTCTGAAAACACAGAACAAAAGGAAGAACAAAGGAATTCCACTCCGTATTTTCGATGTCCTATTGTTCTTAACTGACAGAAATTTCATCCTCTGGGAATAATAGAATCCATCGCTGTGTATTTTACTTCAACACTCAGCAGGTGTATTTCTATTGTTCCCAAAATGAAGATGTATGCCATTATGAACGAACAGACATGAACAGGCATCAGGGATTGAGCAGTGACTCCCAACAGGTTAATGATACAATCCTTCCTGATCACAGATTGAAATTACTAAGTTAAGCGCTCCGAAACAATAGAATTTCATGTTGAGCTCATTCAATTCAATTGTTATGAGGCGCTAAACTTTAATTTCATGATAGGAACTGGCTAGCTTCATTCATTTTAAGAAACTTTAATTGTCATGTTCAAGTTTGTCTAAACTTGGAAAGTGAATTTATCTCTTTGCCTTTATTCATAAAGAAAAAAAAATCTTGTTTTTACCTTTCACTTGGAATCCATATTGTGTGATTGTAATCTGGATTTAAGGTTTTGCATGACTGCACGTTTGCTTGAAACCTGTCTGGAATTTCTTCTGTATTCCATATTTGGTGAATGTGCTTGATAAAATGTCTATTTTGATTAGGGTAATCATGGCAGTCATGGTCAGCTGTAGCTGTAAAAAAACAACAATTATTCATGTAAAGAGTCAAATCCTAAAAATCCTATCAATTTTAAAACGTACCAAACAAAAGAGGAAACAAAAGAATTACATGCTGTTCTTTTGACGAAATCTATCTTTTGTCTGAATAATCTCATGGTGATTTGTTGTGCAAATCATAACGTTTCAAGTTTTAAAAAACGTGTTTTTGTGCTCGTAAAAAGACATGATGTCGTTCAAGACAGGTGTCACTCAAAACAAGTTCTGCTGTACTCTTACACCAGATAAGTGTATTGGTCTCTCCCACACAAATATTAGAAAGCCAGCATGCTGTCAACTCAACTATTCAGGCAGGTGTTAAGGACCACAATAAAAGAAAGAAACTCATTTATGTGGTCACATTGATCATGCAATGGCGCAGTCTGTGGTAATTTTTAGGAACTATACGAAATAAATCTAGGAGGAAGGAGCATCCTAATGATCTCTAATAACTGATCTAACATTACATAATGGAGCCATACAGACGACTGTGTAACTAACAGGTCTTCGATGTAACGTTGTGTATGTGACATGACAGTCGGGGTCATACAACCGTAATGATAACGCAACGTGTTGCTGTAAATAGCACCCACTGTTTCAGGGAAATAATCGAGCGAGAGATAGTCAGAAAAAATGACCATATGAGAGTAGTTTTGTGTAACATATTTTCCATATTTATGAGCGTAATTCTGGGGTTTTGTAACTTACTGTGTGCTCCGACTTTTTGCGGTTACCTATTCGGCATTCCCTTTTTATTAAAAATTTTATTTTTTTTGTTTTCTTTTATTTTTTCGTTTATTTTATTTTCTTTTATTTTTTTGCCTGAATAGGAAAATTAAGTGGAAATATAGGTTGTCATGCAATTTAAAGAAAAATTATACACAAACAACTACCACCATAGGTCTCGAAAATTTCCATGTTTCATTTTATGCACTAATATCAATAAGTATCAATGACCCGTGATTACAAAAATGCAACATGTTCAAATTTTCTTTAAACTCCTCGAAGACAAGTAAATATAATTCATGATATGGTGCCGTTCATTTAAAAATCAACAAAATTATTTCCAATGTGTGTTACTTCTGCGTCCCAATGTAACCGACATTTCTGAACCAATTTTCTGTTTGAAATGGTTTTTTTCATCCTCCAGGGTTACAATCGCAAAAGATTACTTTAAAGACCATTCAAAACTGAACGTATTTAAATTAATTAGTTTTCGGTCGATTCAATTTTCAGTTTGTAAAGAGTGGGTTCATACCATGGCAAGCAATGGAAAATTATATTCAGACTTTTTCCACAAGTTTCTATGCGGACATTGACATGGGTTGAAAACTATTGATTTCAATTAGTTCATGAAATGAACAAGAATAGAAATCAGCTGGACTTCATTTCGGCGAGCTTTCTGCCAAATGCCCCAGGCAACATTTGTTACGCTTTACTTATTGAATTGAATTCAGTTCAGTTCATGCGAAATAAAATATAGTATATCCCACTTAACTGGAATCTCAAGGGAAACACAAAAAAGTTCCGAGATAACCAGAAGTTTGATTTATCGAGCCAAAATTGAACAGAAAGTGTGCCAAAGGGATATTTGAAACGGCTCGAGTTAAGCCGAAAAACGAGTTATCCGTGTTCGAGTTAAGCGAGGAGCATTGTAACAAAATGGTGAATAGGCACCGTTTAATCCCTCTGATCTGCGGGAGACCGCAGAGATGGAATGTTGTATTGTTAGCGAGACATTTTGGGTGTTAATTCGATTGGTACGTGGCCACAAATCTGTCTCGGTGTTCAAATGTTACTGCATAAAGCTACAAGCGTACTTTCATCCTAAATGGAACATGTTACAAGTTTACTTTGATAACGCAAAAATTATCCAGGTTACAAACAGCTGGCTCACAATGGATTGACTCTTAGACCAGTGACCGTTTTGTTATTCCACTTGTTTTGTAAAACAAAGTAAACAGCTGCTAGGAAACTGTCATTTAAACTTATTTCCATTTCGAGGAAATTTCATGACGCATTCTGGTAAAAACATAATGCATAATAAATAGGTCCACATGAAGCTGGTCTCAGGTGACGTTATAAAAATTGAGGGAACACTGTACAAAATATTACATTGATACAAAGTGTAAAGTGTAAAATAAGATCAACTCCGAAATAACTGTCAGTGAAAATAACAAGCATGGATGTCAAACTGGAAATATGTAGGCCAGTTACGCACATTTTACAAGAAATAGAGAGAGTATTATCAATTATATTATCAACACAAGAATGCCTTCCAATCAAAGGCCGTGAATAGCTATTAAAACTTGAAAAAAATTACAAAAAATCTAGAAATTTGACCTTCAAATGACCTTGAGCTTCCAATGACCTTGATCCATATTTTGACCTTGGCCCCATTTACTCCTCTCAAACATCATAATGTATATTAGCAGACAACACTAAAAATTTTGACACATTTTATTGCTTTCACCTTGAACTTGACCCAATGACCTTGATACTCAAACTTGACCTAGATATTATAAAGATGTACCACCATACCAAAAATAAAGTTTCTAGGTCAAGCAGTTCAAAATTTATAGCCCGGACATTCAGACACACACACACACACACACACACACACGACTGAAAATATTACCTTCCCACATACGCGGGCGGTAACAAGGACAAGGACAAAAAGTAAATATGGCGGTTAATGTAAGAATAAGAATATAGTTCACAGTGACATGAATTTTGTCAGCCTTGGAGGGTGACATAGGTACATGTGTATGAGATATTACCTCTCCATGATTGCTGGCGGGAGATCATCCTGGATTTGAAACCCATGGGGAGGGTCTCAAGAATACCAAAATAGGGGCAGTCAGTGACCCTGAAAGTGGATCCTGATCCAATGAAAATACTACAAAAAGCCCTCCATGATCAGCTGTGTGCTATGGAGAAGAGTGCACAGCCAACCCAAAATGCCAACAATGGCACAGAATTACGACACAGAATGACAACACTGAACGACGACGACGACAACGACGGATGACACACAAATTTTGATAATATAGGTTCCCATGATAAACATGCCAAATGAGGGGGAAAGTAGAAATGGTTCAACAAGCAGAAATTAGACTCGTACATAAAATCCATATTCACAGTTAACATGATACAGCTTCAAAGTTACGACAAAAGGATTAATGTCAAAAACAGTGTGCACGTTTTTTATCACACAGGATGAGGAAAAAGCGATTACAAATGCTTCGTTAATTATACAAGGGTTGCGTGGTATTTTTGTTCAGTACAGAAAGTGCAGCTTCTTGATTTATAAGGTCAATTTGCGTCCCAACCGACTGAGAGCGCACTTGGCTGATAAATCTCCGGTTTGATCAGTTTGACAACATAAAGTACGTAATTAGTCGCAACTGAACGGTGTTTACGCTTTGAAGTGACAGCTTCACTGGTGACCAGAGATGTCCATCAATTGTACAAAATTAAAACAACAACAATAACAATTTTGATGGGTGCCTCTTAAAGTAATAATGTTCTTATAAACTATGTATCCTATTTATTATATACGGCGGGTATTTTGGTTTTAAATTTGATCATGACTAATAATAATTTATGGAATCAACATTTCACTAATTTATTCAGAAGTATAACAATTATTACATAATAAAAATTGAAACAATTGTACTTTTTCCTCATGTAAATTAAATGGAAGAATAGTCGTAATTATCGTTTTGGTTTTGATAGGAGCTTATGTGGTCTTTGTTGACTTTTTGGTTTCACGATGTCTTGCTTAATGCTTTTTTTATATTATGATGTTTAACATTACAGTTGCCTATGAATTATATCGAAATAAACAAAAAATATTCAAGCGATATCTAATTACCATCAGCATTCATTAAATATATTAACTGACTATTGCTTTGAACAATTCGATTACATATCTTTCTGCTTGGTTTGAATATAATCAGCTTAAATGATCACTTTATCATCTGCGTATTCCAACAGTAAATTTTACCTTACATGTATTTAAAACTCGTAGGATCACCAATTCTTTGTACAAGTAAAGTTTTGATCTGTTAATCTGTTACTTTTAAAGTCAATCAGTTTTAATAAGTTTCATAGTTTTCCTGTGTATTAATAGTACACTTATTTATTTTACCGGGTTTAATCTAATGAGCGACCAGGCTCTCGAGTGCAGCAATTTTAAATGGTTTTGTTTTTGTACATTAATAATACTGTACAACACACTTTATGTACAAAAGGAAACTAACTTTAAAAGAGTGAATGTACATCAAAAACATATTATATACAAAACAAAATAATGAATATGTATTACAACTGTAAACAAATATTAAGTGAGGCCAAGTTACACGTTCTTTCGCATGACAAGTACATGGAGATGTCTCATCGACGTCAAGCCTAACGCACAACTTTATCTTATTGGTAATTTGTTCTCAAACGATTGGATAAATGGCTCTTATTCAGTGTTGTAAGCGATAAACAAAGGTAACGTTTTAATTCTTTGGATTCAAATTACAAAATCCATCGCCTTCTATTGTATCCAGCATCGCGTAACATTCTCCCCTTCCATGATGAGTATGAAGTGTTACATTTCTATGAGTTTTGCCACATTGCAAGATTTCCACTAATTTACCCTATTACACACTCATGAACTGCTTATATTGGTATAAGAGTACGGGTCTACGCGACACTTCGGTTTTAAATGCCAGTCATATTGTACATCACTACATATAACGTTTACTGCAGGTTATACTATAGTTTTAATATCTGCATTTGCGCTTTTGATTGCAAGACGAACATCAGAGTAAACTCACTAGATTCTGTTTCACAATAATATAGAACCTAACAAGTTCACGTAATGTTTCACAAAAGGATTGGATGAAAATTGCAATTAAGCTTACCGTTTTGCCTGCATTACACTAACTGCTATTAGATGCTACTTATATTACATCACAGCCATTCCGTTTCCATTCTATTCTTTATTGCATTGCATTGCTTACATAATGAAATCATATTCTACATTAAACCCTACATTTTTCTCTGTTCAGCGTAGTCAAAATATGTTGTGAAGTGTTATATGAACCGGGTTTCAAGGAGTTTAAGCACCTTTGTTTTTCTTTATATTCTATGTCTTTTTACAACAGTAGAGCATAGTCATCTGCGCATCTGCACAGATTGTATTACCAATAACTGTAAGGAATTTAAAGTTAAAATTATATATTTGTTACCACGGAAAACAGTAACTTGTAAATGTTCGGCTACAAATTCAATGTATGCAACAGTACCCGTTACAATTTTTCAACAGGAGGGATTGAACACTTTATGAGAAATACAGTATTGGTATTGAAGATTAACAATTTTTCAACAGGAGGGATTGAACACTTTATGAGAAAGACGGTATTGGTATTGAAGATTACGTTAAGCGTGAAAATGCAGTTGTGTATCCTAACTTTCTATTCTATCAAACTTTAAAACTATTCGACTGTGAATCTCCACAATATATCTCACTACTTCACTAGTTCGTCATTCTACTGTTTATATTTCGTATACATCTAATTAAAGCTGTAACAAATCGGCATAATTTTGTTGATCTTATTTTTTGTTGTGAATGAAATGCAATCAACAGACATTGTCGTTTTGACATGAATTCGTTGTAAATACATACACTGTCTAATTACGATAATGTTTTGTCGGGTTTGTCTTGCAAAAAAATGTTTCAACAAAAATCTGTCAATTCATTGATCTCCCAGTTACTCTTATAAAATTCAAAGGATTACGCCACTTTATCCATCTTTAACGGAATAGGAATTACATTAAACGCTTTCCTACGCAAAGAAATCTCACTTGTCACTGCTACAATTAGTATGTACATGTATATTTACACAGAAAATCTGCTTCTTAAAATATTGTTCACTTTATCACAAAATAGTACATGGCGAAAGCAATTCACTGTAAAAAACTATGTTGAAATACACCATAACACGCGTTTCAGATGTTCCGAACATGTATATCCATGTATGTACACATGTTGATACAAGTACCACATATCAAGGATATAATTTTCGTCATAAGTCTGTACACGATTTAACTATTACAACACTCAAAGTTCTATACACTCGTGGCATTTACTTCTTCTGCAGTTATTAATATTACATACTACACTCAACAATTGTATCAAGCACCGTAATGTTTTCACGGTGAATTGCTTCCGCTCTTCACATTTATATTGGTGTATACTCATATCTACATTGTAGTCAGCTTTTTTCTATTTATACACATTACAGCCAGCAACTAATCTTTTGACTTTAGGCATTAGAGAAAACTTAATGCTTATATACGTCACAGTTAAAACTAAGTTTATTGCACATTATAGCTCTAAATCTACATAATTACAACGCACCTGCATTAAACAACTACAATGTGCCTGCATTGAACTACTGTTCCAATGCCAACATAACATATACACTCTGTTTCCTCATTTACTTCTAAGGAAATAAATATTTTTTTGGCCTCTTACTATACACATTTAGTAATTTTACATTACAATTAATTTCTTTGTAACTACATAATTCAATACATGTACATGTATCTTTAACAATAATATGTTGAACTTTTCTATAATTCTACTTCGACTTACGGCACCATTATTTCGTTTCACTACATTTAAGACACGCAGAATGACTAGTATAATATTCTCTTAAAATAATGTAGAAAGTTCATTTATCCCTCACACTAAAGTGTAAATCCAGCGTTTAACAATGTACGTTTTTCTTTTATTCTGCTATGTGATAGAAAATGTATGACAACCCAATGCATTTTATTTTGCTTTCCTCGTGCATATAAGATTCACCGGTTTTATGCGTATAAATTCATTCCGTTACTTAGTAAATTTCAGCAGTGCATATCTTTAAAACATGGTTAACTACATTCACAATGTACAATTAAGCCTGGTTGGCAATGCAACTGAGGTCCCGCCTTCTTTTTCCCTTGACAATTTTCTATCAAATTTTAACACAAAGTCAATCCCGAGCAGTATGAAGGATAAATAGAACGTCCTACTATCTTAATATATAACATAACCACAGAACGGTTATACTATGCACATGACAAAACACATTTCACAATAGTTACCTGGAGAATTGTTTAAAATATCTACGGTTTTTCTGGACTCCTACAAGCAACTACCGGAAGAGAGAGGAGAAAGCACTCCTGCCAGTGGTGTTTTCGGATGGTTTATTTGATCGTTGTTGCTGTTGTTGTTGGCGTTGTTGTTGTTGTTGTTTGAAGTAACTTCTACTTGAATTGGAGTTGGAGTCATACGATTCGTTAGAGTCTTGCCGTTCCAGGGATCGCCGCCTGTGGCTAACCTGTTGCATCGCACTGCGCTCTTGTATACCCTGTAAATATTTGGGAAATATTAGTCAAAGCCACGCGTTTTTCGTGTTTCCAGCATCTATGCAAAGTATAATAAACAGTCCAAAATGTGAATGACAAAACGATAAGAAGCATTTCACTCCTCCGCTTTAAAAACTATACGTAGGATTGTTTTTACTTTCAAAACACTTATTGGCACACGCTTACCTCAACATTACACTTAATATCACACAATTAAGGAAGATTCCAGCATTTATTTATGTTCCAAAGGTGAGAATAATGCAGAAAAGCTTAGCACACAGTATATTGTTTACATAACCTTAGCAAAAAGTCAGTACCAATAATTCTATATCAAACTGAATCTTTAAGATGCAAGGAAACAAATACACAGGGAATGCTTCTTAACGAATCACACAGATTATAAATTAAAATAAACTAACATCCGAAACCTATATAAGCACTTAAATGATACCTTGAGAACCCACTGCGTGACCCCATCACCCCGACCTCCACCGTGACCTTGAGCAGTAGTTCCATGACCTTGACCCCTTGACCCATTACCATGTAACGTCTGACCATGTTGATCACTGCCTCTACTACTAGTACTGGTAGTCTCTCCACGGAAGTCCAGCAGTTCAATTTCCGGTTTCGTTTCACGTGCTGTTCCGACAGGTTGTTGCTGCTGTTTGTTCCGACTGTCCTGGGTATTTCGACCCTACAAGTAAAACAACAATTGAATTCTCAAAGGCAGCGTAGTTCAACTGTGGAAGCAAGTGGTCCCGGTTTTCAGTGTTCTGGCCAAAACTGGGGTACCAGTTGCCTCAACATAATCGTTATTCCCTGGTCCCTGAGAAGGCTTTTGCAACTGCCACCCATTTAAAATGTGCATTTCCTTTACTTGAACATAATGGAAGACTGAGACTGACCTGTTGGTAGTGAGACTGGTGCGGTTTAACTGTGTGGTCGTCAGGGCGCACATTCTCCGTGTATTCAGGACTAGACGAATCTGGACTACTTGTTGACGACACAGTCTCTGTGGTATCCATACTGCTCTGGTACTGTACTGGAAGAGTACGTCGTGAGTCTCTCTCTGTGTATCTGTAACGCACATGTAATATATTAAAATATTGTAAGCAATGGACAATTTACATCTTCTCTTGCGTCTTTAATATTCTGTGTGTCTTACAAAGACGCTACTGAATTACTTAAATATGTAGATTTCAGAATACAATTCACAAAGTAAGAAACAAGTGATGTTCTCACCCTTTAGACGTAACAGAGCTTGGTGTGAGATCAGCAGATGATGGTATTTGTTCGTCACGATAGTAGTTATCTTGTATGTGGATTTCTTCCTTATCAAATACGGCATTAGGCTTCAATATACCCTTCAACACATCACGCACCTAATAGCGAAAATTATGAAAAAATTTCATATGCAACACATTTCATAGTTGAGGCTCAGTTTCTACTTATTGCTTTTGTTTTCTAATAAGTTAACTGTCATACCACGAATATATTAGGTGCACAAAATTCACACTGTTGTGTGAAGTGTTCTGGACTAAATTAGTGGAAAGCTTGCATATTTATACCTGTTTAAGTCCTGCTAATGCCAACAGTAACTCATCTTCATTTTCCAATTCTTGATGTAACATTTCATTCTGCAATTTGTCTGAAACATGATCAAATATACCATAAACATTATGACAAATCGATAAAGATTAAATCCGGTACCAGCTTGATTATCACACTGTCTTCATTTTTCCCGATAAGCTGACTTAAAATACATGAGCCCCTTAACATCCCTTACGACAAATTAATTTTACCAATACACTTTTGAGAATTTATACCTATGTGAATGTCCATTTTATCTGCACACTTCCTACACATAGCGTCCATGTCATTCATCCGTCCCATCATGATAGCTAGATCATATTCTGGATTTCGACCCTGCAAAAAATTGTATCCGCCCTAATCTTCTCACACTATAAGTGAACTTCAGAACAAATGTCTAAGTACATGGTACAGCCGGAAGATGACCAAAATTTAATACGTGTTCAACATTGCACTTATTATGTTTGGCACGAATGCTTATGTCAAGTTGCAAAATAATGCATAATGCTTCTAACAAATAAACATATCAAATTCTATGCTAGAACAAAACGTGACATCAGATTTGTTCTTCATCAGAGGTAAAGCTACTTACACTTAATGCTTTTTTGGATCGTTTTCCGGTCGGTAACGTGGAATATTTGGCAGGTGATCGTTCTTCTGCTGCTGACATGGGAGGCGCACTCGCCACAGACCTGTCATAAATACAGAATTTTTAAAAGTTAAATGGTTAGGTATAATAGATAGGCTCATACACGTTTACATTTTAAACTTGCATCTTGAAATAGATGTGCACTACTTCTTTACTTATGTCCTATTTAAATTGATTCTTTCTAAGTGCCATCAGAAAAGTAATCCAAGGAATTACAAAAACCTAAGGTATACCTATTGTAAAGCGGTGTTATACTACAAAATTACTTACCCATGTGGACTGGAACATGCAGACCTGTAACTGGTCGTTTCAAGCTGTGCTAAACTTTTTGACGACATGGCAGGTTTGATGGCATTATGATAGTAAGTTGGTCCATCTTCTAGTACAGGTAGACTTGCAGTTGACCCGCGTTTGTCGACTTGTGGAATGTAGTATGGTTCTGTAAACAACATAATGTTACAGAGACTATTATGCATAAATACAAAATCTCCAACGTTTATGCTTCTATCATTTTTCTCAGAAGATACCTTTTCAGAATTAGTTGTAAACCAACACCTTTGTATCGTACAGCAAAATCTGCACTTGGCTAACATGTGTTAGGTTAATGGTATGTGGCCAACAACAAGCAAATTTACACAACAGCAAACACAATTGGTATAAAATGGCCAGCTGCATTGCTGCTTAGTGTGCAAAAGGTTTGGCACATAGTTTGTACGCTCAATGTAGATTCCACTGTACACAGCCAACACAACACAACACCAGAAAGTTCTCTTGCTCGTTCAACGATCGGTATGTACAGTCAATCTGGCCATAATAGATGACCACATAAATGTGGCACTACTGTGCCAATGTGGACCATGCAACGTATAACACTGGGATAAACCTTTACCTTGCTGCCACCAGTACCAAAAATTTGCCATGTGTGCACACCTTTATACACACACACACACACAATGTCACATGCAATAAAATATTTGCACACGCATGCACACACCTAACCATCTCACCACACACTGTACACGCACCTCCGGGGCTCTCGTCAGTTAATAAGTTCATAGGTTCACTAGTTGACTTTGACATCCTTTGGTCATTCACACTCAACGTCTTGGGCCGCCGACCGCCGTACTGTCCGGCTCGCCTGCCTCCCACACTGGCGGATCCAGTGGAGAGTTTGCGGGTGAGGGTGGAGAAGCCCGTCACTATGTTAGCCGCTTTCTCAGCGATGTTAATTGCACTCTGTGAACTAGCTGTTAGTAAAAACCAATAAAACCTCAAAATGTCCGTTAGCGAAAAATGTACTGTGATAATAAACTTGATGTGAAGTAATTTTTTCCAAATTTTGATCAAATTTGACCTATGTTTTATCTTAACTTGCAGATATCTTGTTATCATGCTTTTTTGCCTGGATATCAAATTGATCCTGTCAATGAGACTGTGGTGCTGCGCATATTTGAAAAAAATCCATGTGCTATTTGCATCAAGTTAGGTATTTACAATACACCATAATATTCACTCTATTAATGTTAGTAAAAAACAATTTAATCAAAAATAATTTAGTTCTTTTCAATCCCACGCCCCAAATACAATGCGTTTCTTTGCTAACAAAGTCAACGTATTCTTCTTTGTAGCTGTAGCTTTAATTTCAACCACCACCTGACTTTTCATTCTTTTAAACATGTTAGTATGATTCAACATAACCCCGTTCAAGGATAAATTAATGCAACTCATTCGTAGATGCAATTTACTGTCTCAGTCAAAAAACACAAATTTATGTAGTTATGTACCTCTTCTGTGTTCAACAGGTTTGTAGTTACCAGCGTTTGGCAGATAGTTGGGAAACACTGATCTCTGGAATGTGTAGTCAGGCGGTCTGGGCTGTTGCTAAAATATGTAATGGAATTCAGTTAAAAATGCAATCATATTTGTTTATATTTTGATATATTTATATCACGTTCTCCACAATGCCTGGTTTCTTGGGGTTTTTTTGGGGTTTTATTCATAGGCTATGTTTTTAGTGCACATCAACCGCCACACTACTGACTTACACACGAACAAAGAAACTTACATTGGGTTCTCTCAGATAAAGCGCTTTCTGTATGAAGTAGTGCACATCTCCAACGGGCGGAAACTTCATTAAACACGTCAGGCACGTTGCATAGTCACTCGTCAGCACTACAACACATAAGTAAAATTGTACAAATGCCGTGTAAACGAAACTGGCTGGAGTTTTCATACGAGATGGAAATGAGCCTCAATAAAAATCCGAAAAATCACTCAACTTTAACAGTTTTACAAACGAAAATGATGGAAACTGAAGGATTTAACAAGTGATGAAAACCCCCAAAAATATTTTTCCCAACAAGAAAATGGAATTCTGGGGAAAAAAACTAGGAAGATTTGCATCTCCGGGTCTTTTACAGCTGTATGTACTTACACAAATCTCGAATGTATAGCAGCATGGCAACAAAGATGTAATCAACTAGATCGAACGCAATACCATCTGCGAATATCGCATCCCACAGGACGAGTAGGTCCTGCATCGGGAATTCACGACCAAACAGCAAGCGTACCCACCGACTGTAACAAAGTTTGATAGAATAAATACTTTTTATATTTCAAGTTTACTGCATAACTTTTCAGGACACTGTTACCGTAATTTCCAGCAAATAATACGCACCCTTCTATAATTCGCAGGGCACTTAATTTGACTTCAATGTAAATAATGAATTAGATAATCCACTCCTACGGATAATCTGCACCTGTCAGATTATACATTTGTGGTGTCAACATGTTACATCTGATGTATCGGACATCTTGTAATCGTAAAATCAACAACGTTTAGGATTTTAACATCTGCAATGTGATGTGCATTCTAATTGAGCACTGTGGTAATCACAGTATATTCAGTTTCTAAAATGTTGACCTCAAAGTGTATGAAAATATTACATTGAAAATCTACACTGGTGGATAATCTGCACCCAGCACAAATTTACCTCTGAACAACAGATAATCCACAGGATATCTGTCGAAAATTACGGTAAAACATTTTTCTAAGTGTTTACTTTGTAACTTTATCTGTATCTGAAAATATACCAAAAAAATTCTAACATACTTTTCCCTTGACACTTACATTCCATATATCTGTGGTGCAATTTCGAAGTTTTCCAGGTGGGCATGTAATTCTAAGTCATAGCGTTTAAGTATGTAATCCTGTATACGGGTCAGTTTGGTCGTAACTACATTTGATGGATTCATATCTTGTGGTCGAGCAAATGGCTGGGCTGTCAGAATGTTGTTATTCTGAAATGATCAAATATTAATTAAAGGAGATTATTTAAAACTACAATACTGTGTGTGTAATGTGAGCAATTTTCAATCAGTAACCACTTGTCTTTTGCAGTGCCCTGTACTTATTTCACACCTTACTACTATTTAAGTAATGTGAAAGTGTATCTTTCACATCAATAATCTTTACAGCTCGCTCAGTGAATAAGATGAAATAAGGCATCTAGACATATCCTCCGGGAGGTGGAAGAAACACAAGGAAGACAATTTGGAAAATGCATACGCTGGAAAACATTCCTTACAAGGAAATAAACAACTTTTACTGTATCCACCTGAAGAAATGAAAAACTTCTTACCCTTACCCGAATTGTGGGTGAAATTTCTTTCGACACATACCACGGCTCTACCGTCTCCATAATCGCACAAAACATCGCACTGAAATAGGGAATGCACAGCAGTTAATTTAACAGTAGTTGATATGAATTCGGGTCCAGTAGAACCTCCTTTAAACGGACAACACATTTCTCAACACATCTATTCCCATGGTAACGTGTGTTTGGAAGACATCTGTGATACCAAAATTTCCCTCTGATATTCATTAAAATCTTCGGACTGTATTGTGTGCACACATTTCCCACATGCCACAATGCAGTTATCGAAATAAGATTTGTGGACAATAAAACCTGTCGTCGCAAGTATCTGAATTCCTAACCACCTGCATTTGGTGACCAGTATGATGATATACGTGATTTAACCATTCTAAATTTTTTAATGGATACTTACAATGCATCGTGCTCAATAAATTCCGGATCTAATAATTCCTTCACCACTTCCCTACAATACACGACAAGAGTAAAGGCTTTTTAACTATCAATACATTTTAATATCATTCTTACAGCTTTCAAAGTAGCCAGCCTCTTTAACAAAGAATAGATTGCAACTTAGATTAAAATTGCAAGAATTAATCAAACATGGACAAAAAAATATTAAAGTTAGTAAAGCAAGTTTGTAAGAAAATAAACTATTCCCAAACATAAAAATCGCAAGTGCTATTGTAATGATCTTGTTTTATTAGTTCAATTTTTAACTACACCGAGTTTGTACTTTTCTCCTGGAAGCTGACCAGTTTGAGAACAACAGCTTTGTTTCTGAGCCAATCGCTGCATTTCAATTTCACCTGAGCGCTTTCGGTTTATTCATCAGGATTGCATTTCACTGACATTTCGATGATACCTGAACAACATTTTGTGGTTGTAAGTTCCCACTTAAATTTCTAGATTTTTATATTTAATTTCAACGCTTGGGAAATGTAATCCAAACGATGAATAAGAATAACGTTCTATGTCTAAAAATTATCGTCATGAAACGGGGTCTCCACTTCACTAACGTCTCGTCACATACAGTGGAACTTGTCTTGAGCGACACTGCACTTTTTCCTCCAAAAAGTGTCGTAAAAGGCAGGGTGTCACCCAAGACAGGGTCATTTAAACATGTTGTAACAACGTTGTATGCAGAGAAATGTGTCGTAAAAAGACATGATATCGTTCAAGACAGGTGTCACTCAAGACAAGTTCTACTGTATATGAATTTCATCGGGCACCATCGAAACTGTACACAAAGCATCATATTTTGACGTATGGTGATGCGTTTCTTAAACGTAACTAAAGTGTAATTCTACAGGAGCTGCTTACAGGTAAATAGTTATCTTCTTTATTATTTACCTTTGAGCCTTGTGCATATTATAACCAAGAATGGTAAAATTAGTTTAAATTATTAAAAATAAAAATAAATGAACTTAAAATTAAATGACCATTGTTACTAAGATTGTGTACGGAGTAAGCTCAATTATAACAAAATTTTCTGCTAGCGTTCAAGATTTTTCAAATGTCAAATAATTGGTCACCCTTCAAAGCAGCTTTGGTTCAGCCATTTGTGTTTGTATCAGGTAACCTTAATCCTTTTATTAATTTTTCATCTGGGGATATTTACTTAGTTTACTTCATGCATCATTACCAAAAAGGGAATTAACTGTATCATGAATCATGAATGTGTACGACAGACGACGGACGACAGGCAAATAATGACTGCACAAGCATTTTAACTGTTAAACCAAAACAGGGTATCAATTGTCTAAATCAAACACAGTATTTAAAAATATGAAAACAAATGTTAAGATAACAATGTTAAATGTCCCTTAACCGGTTAACCCTAATTATTAATCAATCAATCGACTTTTAACCATAAAGAAGCATTAATCCTTAGAATGATGAGCTGTGCTAACCTTTCATATGGATTGTCTATCAGGCTGAAATAAGCATGTACAACTGTCACCGAGGGTCGTGGTTATGTCATTAACGTGAGGAGTGGGCCGAGTAAAATTAAAGTGGTCAAAGGGTCTGTTCACATGCAAATGTGCAAGATTTTGGGGATGAATGGATTGGGGCCGCGGAAAGAAGGTGCTTGGACGAAGGGCATGCTGAATGAGGCAGACACCATGTTCATGCTGAATTACTTTATTTGATTTAAATTCTTCTTAAGTTAATAAGGTTCCCCTCGGACGTATTGTCTGTATTTCTAGGTGAATTCATGTCAATCCGATAGATGTATTACTTGCGTGAAGTAAGTACTT
>JBCAUI010524586.1:0-42351 GCA_038406195.1 Haplosyllis anthogorgicola | reverse complement strand
AGCGGTTCTCACGTAATTGCCATTTTCCCCCCAGTGATGGGGGACGAGCTGGGGCCTTGATCTCTGATCAACTCGTTACTTTATTATAAAGATTAACATCAGGAAGCATCAGCGATGGGTGTTAGCAGAAAGGGACTTGTAACTGGGGGGAAACTCTCGGGACATTGCGGTTCATTTGCGATAGATTGATGCATTGTCTAACAAAACTAATCTGATACCCAAAGTACGATTACTAAATAACCGACTAAATAAATCCGAAACAGAAACTGGAATGCTATTCAGCATGTGAATCGTTAAGAGTAAATTAGATATGTGTTGATTCATCTTGTACTGAGTATTATGTCTGAAGCCGTTTTGTCCCGATAGCGGGTGTGTGATGGAATAGTCCACTGGAAAGATGGGCCGACAGATTTACGAGGCAGTTCTGCGGCATTTCGATCATTTTGGATGGTCCCTTCACAGACAAGAAGGTAAACACTTTGAAGGCAAGGATAAACCGGCTAGAAGTACGCACTGAAAATGTATCAACAAAAATATTCCAATAATTATTTACCCTTTAGGCCACAAGGGTAATTTTTATATTTTGCAAACGGACAACTTAGGTACTAATAAAATGTTCCAAGATGAATAGGCGATCTCAATATTTACCTGAGCTTCAACTCCCCCTCTCCCTTTACAGTTTCTATGCTTTTTAAAAAGTCCATCCATTTTAAAAAAAAATTCTGATAGACTAATTACATTGGCGGATCTAGGGGCCAACAGCACAAAATCCTTTAATTTTCATAGGATTTTAGTATAAAAAATGAAAGGCGCCCCTACAACGGCTTGAAGCGCGGCAGTGCCCCCTCAAATTAGAGATCCTGGATCCGCCCCTGAATTATGTACAAACTAATTTCATAATGGAAACGGGTCTTTCTTTCCTATTCAATTGCAAGCTCTTTGGCATTATGCATGTACATGATGCTGCGGTTTGTATGATCTGTACCCATACATTGTTTTATTCGTACCTATACGTTGGGTATTCACTCAGCAGCCCTGACTGCCAGCATCCCCCCTACACGACCCCTCGTGT
The DNA here is from genome assembly GCA_038406195.1 of Haplosyllis anthogorgicola. Taxonomy (NCBI): domain Eukaryota; kingdom Metazoa; phylum Annelida; class Polychaeta; order Phyllodocida; family Syllidae; genus Haplosyllis; species Haplosyllis anthogorgicola. The sequence continues at coordinate 41,279 of JBCAUI010524586.1, read as the reverse complement.
TTCATATTTGGAAAGGCTCGTAGGGTATGCTGTTATATCCAGTCTGTTGCCATGGATACCCAGCCTCCGCATCTTACTTATCAAACTGAAGCTGTTGTGGTGGAGAAGCCGGGTACATGAGCTTGGGTACTGCAACGGTTATTGCTGGGTAGTACTTGTGTTTTTCTAGGAACATAAAGTTATATAAACCCGAAAAATAAACAACTGAATATTATTTGTTTACGCTTTCTTTCATTCTTTTCATTTCTTTTCCTTTATTTGTGGTTTTTTAAGCAATTCTTTCGGCCAACAATGGTATTCGTAAAAGTAAAAATAAAAGGAATGTAGAATTTATAGCTATATTTTTCTAGTTAAATACAGAAATTTATCAGATTCTGAGCCATTTTAAAGGAATAAAATACTCCTGTATCCAAATACTGTGTTTGTAAAATATGAGGGCTTTACAACTTGACAATCAACATCAGCATTCTACTTCTAGGAAGATTTCCAGAGATTTCTGGGCATTTCCTTCACCAAATCACTGGTTTGGAGTAAACTTTTTCTCTTCTTTACTGAGGGTTACTTGTAGAATGTTACCTTGAACATACATAAATGAATAATTTTGAATTGTTTTAACTGATTAGTCTCCAAAGTAAGTTTATATATCAGTTGTGTAAACCTTTAGCACCTAAAACATACAAAGTACATGGCGATAGCAATCGTGAATTTTTGGGGCTTCGGTATTTTTCACTTCAAGATACTTTACGTGTTTTTATTTATCAACAGATATCTTTTCTAAAATGTCTATTGTACTTCTAGTCTTAAGTAGTAATATTTGAATTGACCTCTTAATTATTTTATTTTAACCGCCCCCCCCCCCAAAAAAATCCACATGGAATAATCGCAATGAATGCGAGTGCGTAGGAATACATCTTGAAAGTCAATGCACAGAAGCATCGTAAATTCGCTTCTGCGGTTGAGGCAGAAGGATCGCACCTCCTGCACCTCCTGCACCTCCTGCACAGGCTATATTTAGACCCGCCGGGTACTACTTTTTTATCCTGATGCGAGTGTTGAGTAACGACAAATTCTAGCTAGAGGATCATGTAACGTTAGGGAATCAGTTAATTGTTGTTAATAATAATAAATAATAATAAATCCAATGTTCACATTTTGTGTGCATGTGCATGTAGGAAATTTTGTTTTATTTCTTTTTAAATGTCTTTTTCACTATTTCATTCTTCAAAACTTTCTGCTTTTACATTATCTGTCTAGATTCTCCCCAAAGAACCAAGAATCCATTCAAACGTTAGTCAGTAGTTCTTGCAACAGGTGATCATGATATTCTTCATGATCAGTGAAACAGTGTAATATATAGGTATGAAAAATGCCAATTCTTTATGCACTCTGCAGCTTATCAAACATGCGTACCCAACTTTGCATAGTCATGATTCTAAAAGCACCAAAAATATCCAGAGGTTGAAATTTCTTTTCATGTCTCTGTTTTGGAAACAAATACAATCATGTGAGTGAGCCCGCAAGCAAACCATCCACACTGGTTTCAAAACCCAAGTACAAAACACGGTACGAAACGAAACATAAAATGAACATAAATGTCCCAAGAATTTACTAAATGATTCTGCTGTTTTATCCCAAAGTGACATTTAAAAACAGAGCTGATGACAATGCATTTAAAAACATTTGAACGATTATAAACATGAATGTGTGCAATCTATTATTTAAAAACAAAACTGCTTTTTTATTCAATTGCACCACAAAAGTGTTTTGTGCAATTTCAGTAATGCATGCTGCATGCACGCAAATATTTCGTTTTTATGTACAAGTACACAAACAGGAATTTATATCAAATCCTCGTCTCCAGAGGGTTGAAAAGAAGTGTTGCCTTCTCGATTACACGTTCTAGCAGTAGGGCTGCACCTTGGTTCACGTGCCTGCAATTATTAGTCTAAACATAAACACCGCAAGCGTGCGCGAGATATGTAATGCAACGTTTACTGGTCCTAAGTCCTGCATGGTAAACACAAATTGATTCTTTTCTAAGCGAGTGAAAATACTCATAGCTTTATGTGCGAAAAAGGCATGCTCAGTGTCATTCAAAACACTTACAGTAGGACTTCCTTTGAGCGACACCCACTTTTGCTTCACAAAAGTGTCGTAAAAGGGAGAGTGTCCCTCAAAAAAGATGTCGCTCAAAAGAGATCCTACTGAAATGGTATTGCACTTTTTGTTCATGAACGAGCCTCACTTTTCTTCATCTGCGCAAAAAATATATGAAATTCATGTTGCTCTATTTGGACCCATTACTTTTAAGTTTTCCCGAAAATTAACTACTTATGAAAGTTGATATCTTGAGATCCAATCGACTGCATGGAACGTTTGCGTAGGGCGTAGGGTGTAGGGTGTAGGGCGTAGGGCGTAGGGTGTAGGGTGTAGGGTGTAGGGCGTAGGGCGTACGATGGTAACTTCATAATCACCCAAAGACCTTACGCAGAATCACAACCAAAAGTTAAAGTTCTATTGATAAAACACAATGCTGAAATTGTGATGTATGAAAAGCATTTTCGAGGCAAATTGCCCTCTAAGTATCTTTCACATTGCAACTTCAGGGATGTGGGGTGAATACACGGAAACGGAATAACATGTTGAAATGAATATGTTTTCTAGTAATTTAGTCTACATTTCAAAACAATTTCTTTCTCTAAAAATACGAGTTCACAGTGACCACAAATATTACAATACATTAATATCTAATTATAATGATCTAATAACATCTTGTAATATTCTGTACATGGAGCACTTTGAAGTTAAAGTTTAGAATCAAGGTTGCAATAGTCAGGCCAGACAAGTTGCTAAATAACATCAGTTTCCTCAAGGATGAAGAGCAACTCAACAATTCACCGTATCATCCGCTGAATGTCAGAATGTCATTGACACACAGACTTACAAATTAATCTAGGAACCTTAAAGAACAACGAAATTCCGTGCAAAACCAATATAGAATTTTCTTCTTCTGGCACAGATATTACTAAAACATGCTTTACAAAATCAAAAGTCAAAGGTACAAAACTAGTTTAATCGACAAGTGTCCATTACACACATAACATGAGATATTCCATCATTTATTCCACTCGTAGTTCAATAAGAGACACTTGCGCGGATTTCAAATACATCATGTTATCTACGTTAGCAATATACCTGATTTTGGTCAGGTAACAGGTATGAATGACAATAACATTTTTAATTGATAATTTCACTCTCGACTAATTTCAAACGGGAATACAGGTTATTTTTCTCACTGATAGAATTAGACTTTTATTTGATTTATACTCTATGTCAAGTAATCCTTGCGTCGACAACCCTCATCCATAACCCTGTCCTCATCGATTGCTCCGGAGTATAAAAATAGGTTGAACGGGCCTAAAAATAGTACCTAACAACAACCCGTTAAAGCCGGTTTATCTGATGGTGGTATAATTCTTCACTGAGCTGGGTATCCTCCAGAAGAAGTTGGTCTCTTTTGCTCACAAGACACTGGCCTAACCGCACGGATTTTTATTTTTACCTGTAACTCTTTCACCGAAGCACAGCTTAAACCAAACAAACACTGTAAGTAGATCTATTTTCAATTTACTATATTACTCTTCGAAAAATAAACTGAAAATGATAAAACACTTTTTCTTTTGCGCCTCCTGGGTCAGATGGCAGTGCAGAGATTGGTGTGTGAAAGAGACGTTTGTCCTAGAACTGATCTTCAATTTGGTTCCAATTGCAGTTGGCGATTCAAATGGCATCAAGAATAAGAATATGTCGAATGACTTCAATGGCCATTGTGTTTAATTTTGCTTTTATTTCCTAATCCTATGTTAGTTTGATTTTCTGAAAACTGTCTCAATTCAAAGATTAAAATGAAGTGAGGTATATCTTAGGAGGGAACTTTCATTAGATTTGGTGCCAGTTCTACCATGACGTAAAAAAATGAAAGTATGAGAATACATACGAATGTAATCCAATGCCATTATTATTGATGATTATGGACTCATGTTTGAACGTTCTTACTGTTGTCTTAATTTTAAGGTGAAATTCTCATTATCGTTTATCACACATAAAAATGTGATTGCTCTGTTATGAAAGAATCCTGGAAACTTGTCATGATAAGTGCACTATTTGTGAGAGGCGAGATCCTAAATTTAAGTTCAGTTCATTCACCTTCCTAAAATTTAGATGTTAAGACAGATGAAACGGAGGACTTAAAAACGAAAGCACAGGCTGCATTTCTATTTACTTCCAGAATGAAGAGAATTGAATGACCATGTCATCCTATGTTAAGAAATACGTTGTGAAAAATATTTTTAGTTGAACATGTTATCTAAATTGTACCTTGATTCCCCTAGGATATCACAAATACCTACAAGTAAGAAGCTGGTCAGGGATATGTACAGATGACAAAGTTCAATTTGAAATTAATATGGACACAGGCCCATTAATAAATAATGGGCCTGTGCAGCTCCTGAAATTCAATCGATCCGGGAACGTACAGAACGAAGGAATTCCACGCGGTGCTTTTGATGTCCTATTGTTGGAAAACTGATATGAATTTCATCCTCTGCATGGATTTTGTTCTGAAGCGTGAAAAACATTGGAATATTCTCCATCATTAAACATTTATGGATGTCACATCAGGATTGTGAAGAATGGAATATCTGTTTTATTTATTTCGAAAACAATTCTTCTGTTTTTTAAATAAAATAAATTCTAGAAGCTGCTCAAGTAATGATAACGCAAGTCACCGTTACAGTGCACGTTTCATTATTCACTTTGACCTGACCTTGTTCCAACTATATGGTTTGAGCAGTAAATAGTGCAAAAGCAGTGTATCAGTTTAAGGTGGATCAGTCTTGAAGCATAAATACTCTGTTATCAATAAAGCCCATCCAATGAAAACATTTGAATCCACCGGTTGAGTTCCTTAAATTATTGCTGCTGTCAGTGTTGAGAACATGGAGTTACAAGAAACTGATCATTTCACAAAAAAAGCAAATTGACTTGGATTTTTTAAATTTGGGCTGGGACGACTAGCAATTTTAATAGTCGACTAGTCGGATGAATTACTAGTCTAGACTAGGTGACTAGTCATATCTAGTGCAAAATATTGTTATTTGCAGAGTCCAGAGCAGTTTGAATATGAAAACTCCATGTATTTAATTAATTTTTTGTCATTGAGGACAGTGCTCATGTAAACAATTCCAAAAATTGTTTTATTTTACAAAAATAAGTTTATAAAATCAGATACTGTTAAATTTCAATACAAAGCTAATTTAGGTTACAATATCAAAGTTAGTGGTCACCAACAAACTGCCATTTACCTCATAAGGATATAGACTAATTGACCAGTGATTTGCTAGTCGACTAGTCGGGGTACACAACTCGTCTAGACCAGTTGTCCCAACCCTACTTGAAGTGCACTATCTGGTATAAAAGTAGATCTAAATATTAAAATTCACTCTCAATGGATATCTCAGTGGCAATTATTTGTGATCTATTATCAAGAATTCAGATTAGTCTGTGACCTTCTGGGAACAAAATACCAGGTTGTGCTTATGACTTGTAAAAAATTGGTATGCTATATCAATAGGGTGTTCTTCATCTGAGATCATAACACAACGTCAATTCCATAGTTGACCCTCATGCCATAATGACAATGAGGGTCTATATATGTATTGGAGGAAATCTAGGTTTGTGTTCTGGGCAACCATTGCAGAAAGGTTGACCAGGACCCCCATCCCCCAACAAATGGCCCATGGGTTCCAAAGCCAGGGTGGATCTGTCGCTGGCGTGCTTATTCACTTGTGCGCTATGATCCCCAGAGTCGTTTTTTAACTTTTCGCCTGCTTTCGCTCAATACGATGCATCTTTATCTGATGTCGTTTTGATTCACTTATCATACATACATTACACCTTAGCATGATAAAACATCACTTATGAAAAGAGACGCACTAACAGTTACATAAGCTAAATTTATCTTTGGCTGTAAACATCTGACGTAAAAATACATCGAGAAGTACAGAAGTACCTGGTCTTTTTGTCAGACAACAGAATTGCAGAGATTCCGCAAATTATAGAATTGGCATTGGAACGCCTGGAAGATGTTCTTCTAGGTAATCAATCATAGTTTTACAGACTATAAACTTTGGCTTTAGCTGCTTTTTACGATTGTGAAGAGCTTTGGTTGCTTCTGGTAATTTCAGGTATGTGATTCTGGAAAGTATGTAGAATCGATATCAAAGTGTATGTGTAAGTGTATGTATACATACACAATTTATGCACTTTTGTTAAACGAACCAATTTTGACATTTGAACTTAACTCACGTAAGCTAGGCAGGTACTTACAGTTGTCTGCACATTTTGAATCACATTGTATTATTGTATTATCGTGTTTTAAAACAACAAAATGAAACACTTAATGAGAGGTTTTGTCTTCAAACTCTCCAAACACGTTTGTAAGGGTGCTCACATGACGGTTTTCATCAAGAAAGTCAAAAAGATTGCAATGAGATCTCATTTGTCACAAGGAGAGTGGAATAGCTCAGTTGGTTAGTGCGTTTGACATAGTCACGCATGGCTGAGTAGCTCACCACTGCATTGGTGGTTCAAATCCTGGCTGATGCATATGAGAGGAGCCCAGTCAGCTATGTTGTACAAATGCTAATACAGTGTACACCTCTATTGGTAGAAAAGGCAGGTGTCACACTAGATATGACCTTTGGGATCACTGCACACAAGCAAGTAAGAATGCAAATGAGAGATCCACCCTGGATTTAAAATCCATGGGAAAGGTCACACAAAGTATAAAACAGGGGTAAATCAGTTGCCCAACAAATGGACCCTGGTCCAGCAAAACTTGAAAACTAACCAACCAAAAATATCTCATTGGTCACAAAGACGTGAAGTTTCAATATCAGGATTAATTATGGAATTTGAGAATAACACATCTCACAAGCTGTATAATTAGCACTTCCTGCTCCAATCCTACGTATTTCTGTCTTCAGGTTTTGACCGTGACAAGCCATGACAACACATGACAACATGACAACAGTTAGAGATTTTGACCATGATTTCTGACCGATATTATTCGCAAGAATGAGTAGCTACATTCCAAGCATATTTTGTGTCTTGATTACAATCAGAGTATTGTTCGATATTTTCCATAGAACAGCAGAAACACGCAGTATTAGTCACGCCTCAAATATGCAACTTTAGATTTGCTTGGAAATTCTGGTCATGAAAGGAACAAATTGCAGCTTCCAAGCTATTGTCTACAATCAGATTTATCGTCTTGAGTTTGATTTGTAGACATCAGAAATGCCTTTTTCAGCTTCCTAATTAGATCATCCAAACAAGTGCCGTCATTCATGAAAATTCATTGAACTTGTTCCCTTACAACTACTCTGTATGACTGACCTGTGACGTTGAGAACCCATGAAAACCATTTCTCGAACACATTTATCTGTTCTTCCTGGTCTATTAGTCTTTGGTGAATTATACAATTACAGGTGGAAACACACACAATACATCAGCTATAACTTGCACTTGATTCTGTACAATGTGAAAACAGCAAGTTGAGAACCAGACTTGGGTGGCTTCCAATTCTTAAAAAAATACCATCCACTACAATGTCATGACTCATCTCAGACAACATCTGTATGCCTGTCTTATCGTACCTATTATTTGTCAATACTCATATGTTTCTAAAGCCGGTATTGACTAGTATCCGTTTGTTTACTGGAGGCCCAACCCACTCCATTCCTCGGGTACCAGTGTGAACAATAAATTCTACCTTCACAACTTGCCAACATCGCATTTGATAAAAGTCCTGCTGGAAACAAGCAGTTTCTGTTTTGCTGCTAAATTTTCCTTCTGAATCTCTTTGACCATCCGAGGTTTGTTGCTTTTATTATTATTTTGTTCAAAAGATACTCATGACTCTTGTTGCTCTTGTAAATATCTTAGTATTGTGGAGTGAGATTTGATCAGCGAGTGAACAAATGAACAGATTTTGTGGATGTCTATAACAAATGAACAGATTTTGTGGATGTCTATGATTTTACGCAGAATGGATTTATGATTCGTTGAAGTCGTTCATTCGTTTGTGAAACGTTGGAGCTAGTAGTTGCTGTACAATAGTGGTTTTGCTTAATTTGTGCTCTGTCCGAACAGTCCTAATTAAACATGATTGAAATGTACTTAATTCAGTGAGGATCCCCGGATTCAGTACATTCAATCAATGTATATTGGGAGTTTTACTGAACAGGGCCCAACCGTTATTCACTGGATACAGTATCAATACTGAAATTAGTACATTTTATTCTGTCTAATTTGATAAATTAGACTAATTAGACTAGCAAACTACGAATTGAGCGAAACCTTTATTGTTTAATTATATCCTAATTGCTATGTAATAGTTATTATGATTTGTCGGTGTTCCTGTTATTTCATGACACTGCCCATAATTGAATGAAACAGCTAAAGTTCAGAAAGCTTAATAGAAAATGATGATCTATTGAATGTTAAAAATACAAGTCAGCAATTTATCATTTTATCATCTGATAATGAAAGAAATATAACGTTATTTATCTGAGAATTGGTTCTAATGAAACGGATTGAATAGAGATTTTCAGTTGGGTACACCCGGTGTACTATGGAATGACTCAAAATGACACGTTTTAAACCGAGTAAAATAAACTAAGCAATATTTACATTTTTAAAGAAGTTGGTGCCAAAGAAGTATCGTAATTTTGGTTTGCAACTTGGGTGAGGTAAGTGCAAAATAGAATAGAAATAAGAGTTCGAAATCAAAATACATAGCATACAGTTTGTACCCCTACCGCCCCAAGTATGTTTCAGAGTTCTCACACCATGTTGTAGCAAGAGCATAAGAGCAACATTAGAGAAGAGCAATTTGAACCAAGAAAGAACTCCAGAACGACTTTGCACTAGATAATCCAAGAGGTAATATCTTTAGTAACTAGCAGTTCTGGATCCAGTACTTGTAGCGATACTTTCAGTTTTGGTGTTTGGATCTCAAGTACTATTTAGATGTGATTATTTAATCGAAGGCGCACTGTTTATGATAGACTACCCAAGAATAATCTGGGATGTATGTGATGATAACTTGTTTCTTGTGTCGAGAAATCCATTGCGACGAACTGACACAAAGATTCATTCCCAGATCCAAATACCTAATTTCATGCTCAACAACTTTACGATGACATTCTTTCTCAATATTTATTTTCAAAAGAGAACTTGTCTAGTGCGACATAGCAGTTCGAGTTTATAAACTTTCATAGTTGCGGATCTATTGGGGGCCTTTAGAGGCCATGACCCCCTGGCCCCTGTTAAACCATGTTTGGCCCCCCTAACCAATTTCTAGATCCGATGCTGAAATTTAGTCTGAGTGCTTTAAGGAATTTCGACATAATCTCAAAAAAAACCCCAGGAACTTCATCGTCCATATCTGTGTACCTTCATTTGGTTCGTTTAAAGACTCTTTAATGATTCAGGTTTGGATATGAATCATAGAGTAACGATGAAACAAGAAACTTTTGTGAGTGTTGATAAATTAGCAGAATTTCTGCCAGGAATTTATTGTCTGCAAAGCAATGATATATTTATCCTGCAAAGAACACCTATGACGTAATATATGCGTATGTACCTTAATTGATGCAGAAAATGTATCTGGGTCAATATGAGTAAATACTCAAACGTATGGATATGAAATTATAAGGGTGTCAGCAAAGACCCAATGGGCGAGCTTAGGAGGGATCAAAGTAAAAACATAAATGATGCTTTAAAGCTGAATGAATCTCAAAGTAAAACGTCTATGTAGGTCAGCATACTAGACTGGCGCTGAGCCCTTCAGATCAGCTGGCTCAGAGTAATCAGTCTAAACATCATAACAGCCCAATTACTCAGTGGTGCCAGCTGCGGATGTTCCTCCGCTATACAATATAGTTCCTGTGAACCGGTTTAAGCTGCCAGTAAGACCCAAGTCACTCTCTCACTGCCGCAACCAAGGGCCGCTAGTACTTTACATAGCTTCGGAATAAGAACTCTACTAGTCAAAACTTCAAGGTAAGAATCTTAACTTGTTTGTGATAAACTTAGTAGAATAACTGTTGGGATTAACTACGACAATTAACAGTTCGTAAAGCTTAAAATATCTTAGAATTAATGATTATTTCTACGTTTGACTTTGATGTGGAAGACACATCTATATTTAGTTCTTTGCCAAGATAGAACCGGTTTTTGTTTTTAAATAAGTTTGAAACACCGGTCTCCTCTTCATGAAACAATACATTGGGTTTCATTGGACCTGACCACAATAACTATTGCTTTGATTGGATCTTGCAATAAGAACGTTAAGATTTTTCAGGCTGTATTAGTTAGGTTATAGTAAGGAAGTCTGTGATGACTGTAAATCTATGACTTGTTCTAATATAGATGTTGATCGGAGTACTTTATCTGACAAATTCACTTTCTACTCAAGGCAGCTTCCTTGCTAGAAAGAATTTTTAAAAATAGCAAGTCAAATTCTAAACAGAGATAAAATTTACTTTGTCTCGTTTCGTTTCATTCTCTAATATACAATTGCCACCAAGCGTGAAAATTAACAGAATATTAATTGTAAAATTTTGTGCAATATCAGCTGGAAAATGAAGGGAATGGTATATTTATGGGTTATCTGACTACACAGCTTGGAAACAGCGGATAATTTTGGATCCTCAACACCTGTACATTATCTTTGGTAGGGCCATCTGAGCAGAGGTACTGCTGAAGCCAAGAGCTGGATTTTTGTTGGATCCTGCAACTAACTGCTTTCCAACATGCTGTACAGAGGCATGTTTTCTTAGGGACTATTCATGTTTTTCAAACTTGTGTCTGGTACCCAGATTTCCTTTGAAAGTAAAGAAGAGAGAAGTGCTTGAATATCTCTCTATGATTGTGTAAATATCATTCCTTGTACTGAAAGGTTTTTATATTTTTTATTCGAACAAAGGCCTTATCATTGGGCGTTTCATGTAATCGGTTCTGAAAAAAGATATTATTTTAACCAATTGTCCCTTCTATTGCATTTCCTTTGTAATTAGATCAGATAACATAAATAGCAGTTAGTCATAGCATAGTCCAAGATAAATTACCGTCTTTTCTTACGACGCAAATTCTTGCTTCTGTTGTCTTGGATCCAATTAAAAACATGATTCACCAATTAGTATATAATGAGCAATATTTACACCTGCATCAAATCATACCGACCATCTTACTCTGGATTAAAACATTTAAAATTAACCGGATATTAACATAAATGTGTGCTCAGTTGAATATAACTTGGGATATTGGGAAGGATGATAAAGACGATGATGACAATGAGCCGTTCTTTATGTTAGATCACTTGGATCGTCCATTTTGGAAATGGGTGAGCCTCAGTAACAGTTAGATCTAGATAACACGAGTGAAAGTGTTAATGAATTGAAACACAAAATAAAATTAAGCAAACCTTTGAGAATAAGCATTGTCGGCCTACAGAGGATCAGTTTTGTGAAATCTAGCTGGTGATGGTCATTCCCAACTGAAATCTTTACTTGCCTATGCAACACTTGTTATTTCTCTTTTAACTATGGAAATCAGCATATTGGTGCGAATCTGGGACCAATGTGTTAAGACTAAGTATGATGGTCCGAGTCAGGCTCTTTGGATGCTTGTAGTTTGTTACTCATAAGCGGTCATTTAAGCCTATTTTAGCAAAGAGCAACACTTACACTTAAATGTACCAATGTCGCTTTGGTCAACTTACAAAGTTGTGCCACGTCTTGGTTATTTTCATATGCGACAACATGGAACCATAATTTTCAGTACACAGAATTCGTATCATTTTGGAAACGAAGAGAACAAAGGAGAGAACAAAAGAATTTCACGCTGTGCTTTTGATGCGTTATTGCTAAACTTCTGATACGAATTCCGTGTACTGATCAAACAGTTTTATCAAAAATACGTTTTACTTTTAATTGACATATTCTGGTTGATCCCTTCCAGTAACATATGATATTTGCAAGTTTTCCTCTTGCCGCAGAACATGTGCCGAAAGGTGCGTTTTTGTATATTCTTGGCAGCCTTGATCTCTGGCTGGGATGGATGGAGGGGGTATCTGCTCAGCTTAAGAGAGGGTACAGCGGCATTATCAGCCAAGGTATGAGCTCCACCACTTGGTTCAGCTGTGGTGAAAAATAAGTTCTGGAGCTATATATAGCCTGACTGAAACTATACACTGGATCCGTTACTCCGAATGGCCTCTGGATCCTGATTATTTTGTGTAACATGTTTAGTTAAGCTGTAAGGGGTGCACCATTCATAAACCATTGGCAAATTGTAAGCAAAGTAAAGATCTAGATTAATAAGACTTCTTAACCTGTACAACCATAGGCTGGTTACATCAGATCATGAAATTACTATCAAAGGTTAAGCGCCCCGCAACAATTGAATTTTATGCTGAGCTTATGCCATTCAATTGTTGTGGGGCGCTTAACTTTTAGTAGTAGTTTCATGGTCTGCTGTAACTTGGTTATCTGTTCATCGCAGCTTAAATATTTGCCTTTCTCAGGCAGCATCTGGTATTTAATCAGATTTTTTAAGAATCAACATCTTCTTTAAGTAGCAATGTGTACTACTACTCACTAATTCTGATTTTAAATTCAGCTTAAAAATCTTTGTTGAGAAGTAGTTTCAAGTTATTATAAAAAAAATTTCCTCATGCTTAAAAAACAAACAAAATCCCTAGATTACGTTTCTACCATCAAAGACAAAAATTGATATCATATCTCCGACTATGAATTCGTTTTCATATATATAGACCCTTTGTAAATCATAGTATGTATACACCAAGGCTATGTATGTCTTAGCCACAGGTAAGAGGTAACATTCCTCTACAACTCTCTACAGTTACTATTATGAACATAATCTACCTGAGAAGGTCAAAGGTGTATGTGATATAGATCGTGGAATACATAATGACCCCCAAACAATAATTCATCAGAAATTCATAAAAAAAATGCACACAATTAGATAAATTCCATGGGCATGCAATTTGCAACTTGGAACTTGCGATCCCATCAGAGAACAATATCTGTTTGCTGTTCTATTGTTCCTATTTTGAGTTATGGATCGTCATATCTATTTCTATTCATTATCATCATTAATTTTGAACGGTGAACGATTCATATATGATACAAGTAACTAACGAAAACTTTGATATCAAGCGACTGTTCTTCACCTTTTACATAATTGAAGTTTCAAAACATTGGTGGAACCACTGGAACATCCGAAGCATTTGCATTTAAAAGGCGTTATAAAACTAGCAGATAAAAGTTTGTTGCTTTGGAATAGTGTGGTGATTGATCACGTCAGATTGCATTATTTGCCAAATTAGTAGCTTAGTGACAGAATACAAGATATACATTGGATTTGTGGCCCGTCAGGTGCTGCACCCTCACGCCCGAGAAAGAAACATCCATTAACTTAGCGAAGTCAAACATGTCATTACGATAATCACCCTGTTATGGAAGGATGACTGCATTGCTTGTATTGTAATGCGACACTGCATGCAATTAGTGGCGGATATGGGGAGCTTTGGGGGCTTGGCCCCCTTCCCCTTTGCCCCGCCATTTTGGCCCCTTCGAAGAGATTTCTAGATCTGTTACTGGCAGTTGAATAATGATAACGTCCCTAAAACATGTATGCCGTATCTATAAATGTTCGTCATTGGAAGTATGACTGTCCTAACGCATTATTTGAATTGCAATGAAGACATTGCAAGCATTTGAATTATCATAACGTCCCCTAAACATGTATGTCTTTTCTCCGACAGATGGCGGCGGCCCGTTACGATCCCGAAATGGAAGATGAAGTACTTGGCTGGATCAAAGAGCTGACCGGAGAGGACATCCCCGGTGGGCAGAGAGAGGTCGAGAGGGCACTCAGGTCCGGAGTAGTCCTGGTCAAGTAAGTTTACAAATCTCTTTGCTTTTACAAGTTACATTGTTATTATATGTCAATTGCTGTTTTCAAAGTGAGACAGTTCAATAACTAAAATTCGGGTTCAAAGTCCTGAATAACACTGTCAGCTATCTAAATTATGAGTAAAGTACACTCAGTGTCTGACACTTTGAGCACAGTATTAAGTTTAAATTTTATTTAGCTTTTATTTAATTTTATTTCAATTAATGATATTTTACTTTCCATTTATTTGCTACGTAGATGCTTAGGTTATAAATTTGTATATGCTTAAGTTATTTTTCAATTAATGGTACATAATTTGTTGTTTATATTGAATTGTTGAACATTTTGTTTGCATGATACACACATGTATTCAAATGCCATATTGTATTGATAACATGAAACATATAAATGATCACAATGATGATCTTACAGACTTGTTGCCACCGTGCAGCAGGGTACCCCGAACTGCCCTGCTAAAGCTGCCAAAATGAAGGTTAAGCCCAATATGCAGAAAACTCCCTTCAAACAGGTAGAACATACCCTTCATGCAGAGTGGTCATGTCCCAAATGGTGCCCACATTGTATAATGTACCCGTACAGTTTGCCTCCTAGGTCAAATGCCTTTCAAGCCAATAGGTACATGTGTCATTTCACCATGGTCATGATTATTCAAGGAAGAAATGTCAAACAGAATTCTTTTGACAGGCAAAGTTTTACCGTTATTCTTTAAACGGACAGCTACTATAAAAAACGTTTCATAAGAGAACATTTTCTAAATTTGAAGGATTCTTCCTGAAGTAATCATGATCATGAACAACACAAACAATGGACCATGATAGTCACAAACGTATTATCCATAGATTTTATCTGTACCAGGTTTTACTATGGCGTATCTGTTGTTGTTTTATAGAGGGTGTCTGTTTGTAGATAGAGAGCTGTAGCTGCCATTGTTAGACATGTACATACAACCTAAACGTACTTGTCAACCTGAATGCGTTCACCAATGAGTGTTATCCATTCAGCCAATAGTCATGCCAATTCTCAAGCTAGAATATCTTCGAGGTGAAACCATCATGCCTATTTACGAATTTTTAAAAGCAAATTAATTTTGATAATTGAAATAGCTTTTGGTTTTGGCTTCCTATACCCTTTACATTTTGGAAATAGAGGTCTGTTTGCAAAAAGAAATCCGTTGACCATGGCAATAAATGTAAAACTAAGTCATCTCTGAATGGATATGAAAGTAGACTCACAGTAAACAATCGCAAATTATCACCAAAGTTGACGGAAATCGTAAATACACATGACTTACCTGTAAATATCGCGCGCAACCGAGAGTACTGCATGAGCCAAACGGAAGAATTTCTTCACTTGTCTTATGCGCGTACATTTGTGTTAAGTGGCTGCTGAAGCGTGAAGTGAGGAACCGCTCACCTGATGCTAGTATCGTTTGACAATGGACAAATGTGCACAGGTTTGACAACAGTGTAGTCAACGGCTCACGTTTAACAATTGCATTTCGGTACGAACAGTTCAAACATTCCATACGTTGAAACGAATTTCAATTCGTTTCGAATTCAAAACTACATATTTGACAATTTGAGCATTACGTTATTTTCAAATCAAACCTGGTTCGAACATGTTGCACATAATGTCTGCCATTGTCAAATGATATAGTCTGAGTACAACCGGATGTTTTTGGATTTCTCTCATGAACCTGAGCGCAGACATGCACCTCAAGAGTTTTGACTTTCGGCCGTTTCAAGAAGATCTGTGTGCATGTGTGACTTTGTGAACATTCCCTGTGTCTTCTCAGTGTAAGTACCTAACTTACTTTACCTATTTACTCTTTTAACATCTATATAGCCATGTCTACAAAAGGTATCATTTAATTTGAGGAAATACCACGCATTTTACGCCGTCTCCATTTCTGTGAACATTTCATGGGTTTCACTCATACAAGTTTTTCCACAGGGAAGTAATCCGTTGTTTATTACAGTAGCATGGAAACTACAGTTATTCTCGCTAAGATCGAATACAGTTTGTAAATTTACGTTTACCTGGAATTCCTCCTAGCTCGAACTGTTTGGAGCTTCTTGTGAGGGTTCGAGCTAAGCGCGATGACCTGTATTCATTCCTTCATAACTAGCGTTGAATAACGTAACGTCACCAACAAATTCAATGATCCCAGGAAAAAAAGACTGGTTACCTTTGTTGTGTCGAGGATCCAAGAAGGATCTTTTTGTTTTTTCTATTTGTGTGATCTTACGAAAGGGAATTGGAATTTACATTAGACACAGGGTACAAACGTAACATGTAAAAAATAACTGTATTACTTTTGTTACATGTGCCAAGACATCTGTTCAGTCCAAGAACGAAGGTTACTGTTTTCTTGTTTCTTGGATTGCACAGGGTTTCATGGTTGTCGAGCAATAATGTGATAATTCCAATCCTGTCAACCCGTGTGTAATACATAAATCTATATACTTTTCTTGGGTGTGTTTTGTGGATTTATAATACCAACACATTGCACCAGATACAATGCTTTGATGAGAACCTAAATGGAACTTCCTTTTACATTCGTGGAAAGCGTGATATTTGAAATTGATGCAGCAAGCTTTGACGGGCTTATCCAATAACATTATCGTTAAATTGCTACTAATATCTTCGAAATCACATTTCTCTCTAAACTTCCTTTTGGCTATATCATGGTCTAAATAATAAAAGTCATACAAGTAATAAATACCACTCAAGAATATCATGGCAGTTTAGTCTATACCTGTCCTTTATGCATATATTCGAATTCACTCCATTGAAGCAAGGGCAACATATTCAGCTAGGTCTTTTTAGGGACAAGGCCAAATTTAAATGAAAATCACTCACTGACAATGCAAGAATGTCATGGTTACGTAGTGTTTATGAGAGCACCATTTTGAGATGACATCACCAAGAAATGCGTTTTGACACCATCTGACGTCATCAACATTTGAATGTCACAACACATCTTTTAAATAGTCTCCAGGTATGCGCTTCAGGTCACTATAGATTAAACTGCCACTTTTATTTCTGCTTTTTTTGTTTGGTACACTAATTGTAGATGAAAAGACACTTTAATCCTACATAATACAACACTAAAGATCTAAACTTTGAATACTTAGATTATTTCTTTAAGTTTATATCTATTTAACACTTGTCATGAATCGCACCTCTTTCTGTATGTTGTTTTGTGACCTGGTAACTCCAATTGTAGCTGGAGAACATCCAGAACTTTGTGACATTCTGTCTGAATTATGGTGTACCAGAGATCAGTACGTTTCAACCACCGGATTTGTACGAAGGACGAAACATCGCAACCGTTCTGGCTTGTATCCAGACCCTTGGGACTGAGGTGAGGAAACTTAAAAGCACAGCCTATTTTTGTGTAATGTCGGAAGTATTAATATTCCTGTAAGGCTTATTCCCATGAGGATTATTTATGTAACTTGCGCTGTTAACAAATTTACAATGCAAGGATTATAAATTAAAATTATCGTCTGAAAAAACACACTGTTGTTATAAGTCCCCTTCCCAACATTAAGTTATATTACTTTTTTATTTGTACTTATTTATTTTATGCTTATTTAATGTATATGTAAACATTTTACATATTTTACCTTCGTTTCCTTAGTGTTTCCTTTTCCTTTTCCCATTATCTCCTCTTTTGATTTCTGTTTACTGTTATCCGGCTTGTTCAGTTGTCCCTCTTTTCTCTAAGTTGTTCCCACAAATTTAAATTCCTATAAATAGGATTCATTTTCTGTTTCATTCCAGGCTCAACGGAACGGTTTCAATGGAAGATGTATTGGACCTAAGCCAGTCGAAAAGAATATTCGGAATTTTTCTGATGAACAGATGAGAGCTGGACACAGTATCATAGGCCTTCAGGCTGGGTATAACAAAGGGGCAACGCAGAGTGGAATGTCCATTGGTGGCACACGGCACATAGCAGATATAAGAGCTGATGAAATGACAAAGGAAGGCCAGGCCATCATTTCACTACAAGCTGGGTCCAATAGAGGTGCGAGTCAAACAGGAATGACGTTTGGAGGGGTGCGACACATAGCAGATATCAGAGCCGACCAGATGTCGTTGGACAGTCACAATGTCATTGGTCTTCAGATGGGCACAAACAAGCTGGCCAGCCAATCAGGCATGATGATTGGGGGTGTCAGGCATGTAGCTGACATAAGAGCTGACAAAATGACCAGAGAGGGGCAGTCTATTATTGGTCTACAATACGGAAGTAACAAGATTAAGGTGATCCCTATCCAATCAGGGATGCAGTTCGGAGGCATGAGGCATGCTGGGGATTTAAGACCGGATGGAGTGATGACGTCAGAAGGGTCAGCCGTGATTGGTCTACAGATGGGATACAGCAATGGAGCTAACCAATCAGGGATGCAGATTGGAGGGGTGAGCCATGGTGCAGATATCAGGGCCGATAATTTGTCAGCGAGAGGAGCCAGTGTCATTGGACTTCAGATGGGCCAGAATAAAGGGGCTTCACAGTCGGGAATGACCTTTGGTTCGGTGCGTCATGCTGGAGATCTTAATGTTGTCAACTATGATCCTTATGCAGCTTATGTTTATCAATAAACTCTTCATTGTCAATGTAGTATACGAATTAAAAAAAGTGTGAATTAGTCATTCAGGATTTTCCCTGAACCGGATAGTAGCATAATATGTATATTCTTGTTTTCCAAATAAATAACACTTGTAAGAATACATACTCGTAAGAATTGTATTACTTTTCATCTGTACTCACAGAAAAAATGTTTCCCTGAAAGTTACAGTCCAAAAGTTATGAGACCATGAAATAGCTAGGGAAGTGTCACAACTGCCATGATCCAATGTGAACAAATGTTTACTAACCATACAGGAAAATGCACCTCACTACAAATAATCATTGGCATTTCTTATTAAGAAGGAAGACGAAGAAGACAGGAGACAGCGTAGCAAGATGTTCATATTAAATGTGTAATATACAGGTGTAATCACAAAGCTCAATGTATGCTTACGAAAGACAGCAAATTCCATTCCTTGAAAACTACAACCCATCCATCCACATGCCCTATCCTAATTCATGCTCCCCCAGAGAAACCTGATGTACTAATTTAATTTGAGTAAACATTGAGCAATGTGAGGATGCCCGTTACATATTATACATGTATTTTATCATGTTTTATTGTTCTTCATGATTGCTGTAAACCGGGTCAATTTCGCGTGCGTGTATTTTCGTGATTTTCACCCCTAAATTCCTCCTTTGGCGAAAACTACATGCACCCGAAACTGACTCGGGTCTCTTCCATTTGACACTTGTGCTTTCAACCCGAAACACTAATAAAAATCACACAGTGAAAAACACAAACCTTGAATTGTCTTTTCATTACTGAAAAGCACACGCTCACGAGAAAACACGAAAATGAAACGGTTTTTTAAAACACGCGTGAATTTGACCCGGTTATGCAGTGCCGTGAAGTTTTGAAACTTTGTGTCAGTACTTCGCTAAGACGTAGTTTCATCGCCTTTTTCGCGCAGACTGGCCAAAGAGATTCAGAAGGGAACGGCCGAGTGCCCCATGTCCGCCAAGAGGCTCAAACTGAAGCCCATCACAAAGTTTGGTCCAGGCGGCGACACTGAGGAGGACATCCAGGCTGCCGCTTTCAAACAGGTAAGATACAAGAAAACGTTGGGTTTTTTATTAGTATTATTTATGCAGAAGGTTAATGTTATTCAGGGAACCGTCAAACATCAAATATGAACGAGATTAATTGAAAAATTCGGAGGATGTTGAGATTTGAATAAAGTTCGACACATTAGAAAAAATGAACGGGTTTGGCTTCTTGCTGAGTTACTCTCGACAGCTTTAGAAAAACGTAAATTTCTATTGATTTTTACTATTTTTCTTGAACATAAATTTCTATTTTTTCTATCTTTTGTTGGACCAGGGTCCTTGTTTGGGCCACTAAATACCCTTGTTTTGGACTTCGCGTGACCTTTCCCATGAGTTTTAAAGCCAGGGTGGATCTCTCACCTGTATTCTTACTTGCTTGCGTACAGTGATCCCAAAGGTCATGTCTGGTGCCATACATACCTTTTCGATCAGTAGGGATGTACACTGATACAGAAAAACGTTTATCATCCGTGAGAAATTAGGGAGGGAGATCTGCAGACAAAGAAATTCACACCATCCTAACGCTATCGAGATCAACTCAGAATGAAGCCATACCCGTTCATTTGTGTCAAACTTTGTGCAAATCCATTGGCGGATCTAGGGGGGGCGGGAGGCGCGTGCCCCCCTCCGGGCCAAACTTTCTTCATTTTCATGCAGTTTTTGGGGATTTTTGTGCTAAAATCTGGTAAAAATTGGGGCGCCCTAAGGCTGCCCCCCCCCCCTACGAGAAATCCTGGATCCGCCACTGAAATCTCAACATGTTTCCGGTTTTCTCAAAAAAGTTCTGTACCAATCAAGCTGATGTTTCATCATTAATGAATAAAAGAAGCCTTCTTGCATAAAATATCGTCATTGCCATTTCTTAGCAAACAGGGAAACTAATCAATTTTGTATTGCGAAAGAACACTACATTTTCTGTAACATCAAATTTATGAGAGTTTATTTCGGAGAACCAATTCTTATTACAATTTTTACATTTTTATATTGTAAAAGATATTACTGTAAGAACAAAACTCACAACATCTCTACAAATTTCTATATTTAACCATACGCACATTCACGGGCGTATGGATTAGCTAATTCCTTAAATAACCCTCTGTATTTCTTCTTTCTAGATTGACAACCTGGAAGCCTTCGCGAAATTCTGTAAGGGTTACGGAGTCAAAGAGAATTTCCTCTTTAACCCTACTGAGTTTTATGAAGGCCGCAACACTGGTCTCATGCAGCAGTGCCTTGTGCAACTTGGATCCAGGGTAAGAATTTTCTACACGTTATCGAGTGTAATTGCGATTCTTACGTTACATTATTAGCCTAATGACCCGATGTACTGTGTTACACTGACGAATCTAGGGGGCGCTGCCGCAAAATTCTTTGCCTCCAACTGCTTAAAGGCGCCCTAGGGCCCCTACAATGAGAATTCCTGGATCTGTCCCTGTTTTATATTGTAAAATCATTTCGACGTGAGACATATTCTGTGTCGGATCCAAGACTAAGTTTTTTGATTTGCGCCCTGTGTCAAAATCTTTGGAAGGGGTAGAAACTAATTTTCCGCAATCACCTGATAAAATATTGCATCGAAAACTATCAAAAGGGCTTTAGACTGATAGTTGATTTTGCAAGAACGCTGTTATTCTCCATATTTATAAACCAGTAGAACACGATCAAATGTCATACATTTATCATAACGATCTTGAAACACTGTCTCGAATTTGGCTGATGCCATATGACATTTTCTAATTTTTTTCTCATGTTAAGATAAATTACTCAGATCAAAATGGACATTTCAAATTTAACATTGTCTTTAAAACGATGGCATATTTTATGTGATGTACCTTTCCTTTTAGGCACAGAAACTCGGCTTCAGTGGAGCCACCATCGGACCCAAGCCCCCAGAGGAGAACTTCCGTACCTTCACCGAGGAGCAACTGCGCGCAGGACAAGGCCTTGTGAACGTACAGTGCGGAACCAACCAGTACGCCTCGCAGAAGGGCATGAGGGGCATGGGCGCCGTCCGTCTTGGCGCAGACATCCGCTGCGACAATGCAACAGCCGAGGGCAAGTCAATGATTAACCGCCAGATGGGCACAAACGAGTACTGCAGCCAGAAGGGCTACGTCATCGGAGGTCGTCGTCACGGAGCTGATTACCGCCAGGACAAGGAGATGACAGCCGATGGAATGGGCATCCTGTCCCCACAGACCGGTTGGAACCAGGGCGCTAGCCAGAAGGGCATGAGGCAGATGGGCGGTATCCGTCTTGGCGCTGATATGCGTATGGATGCCGAGATGCAGAATTGCGACATCATCTCACCACAGATGGGCTCCTTCAAGGGCGCCAACCAGGCAGGCATGAGAATCGGTAGCGTCAGGCACGGTGGCGATCTGAAGACAGAGCAAATGGTAGATGTCAGCACCATGCCCATGCACGTGTGCTACCCAGATGGCGCCAATCAAACCGGTATGTCCCTCGGCGCTCTGAGACACGGCGCCGACTATAAGGACCGCGTTGAGGAACTTGTTGATGCCGGCAAGCAGTACATCAGCCCGCAGTACGGCAGCTTCCAGGGCGCCAATCAATCTGGCATGAGCCCTGGCGTACGCCATGGCGCCGACTTGAAACCTGGCGCAGACATCACTCAAGAGGGCCACCGCGTTATCGGCGGTCAGATGGGTAGCTTCAAGGGTGCCTCCCAATCTGGTATGGGTTTTGGCGTTCGCCACGGTGCCGATTTGAAAGTCGAAAGCACCAAAAACTGGGCGGAGGCCCAGGCTATGCGCGGACAGTAGAGGAGACAAGCCTAGCATTCAAGACCACATTCATTTCATCCGTACTAAGCTGTAATTATTTTAATTTCTGTCCTTTTTTGTCTATGTTAGTGGCTTCCCTTAACCTATTATACTTCTTCTGACACCTTTAGTTGATAGAAAAACGAAAAGGTTCCTGCACTATTGATCCCGCATAGTAAAATACCATTTTTTCCGGCAATAAACCCTTAGTCTTTTAGTTGTGGATCTAGAAAAGACATAGATAGATCCCTTTTCATCCTTTTCATTAAAGTCCAGTGGACTAGGATATATGGTCACCTCATTATTATTTCAAACTACAGAGGTGTGAACCAAAATGTCAACAAAAGGTTCATATCCATAAGCTTTTATTTTACCAAGCTATACTCTTCGGAGTTATTAAGGCATTTTGGCCAATTCCACAGGCCAGTGCTCTTATTGAGAATATGATTGAGATATTTTGTTATAAAGTCAAAATATTGTTATAGCCACCATAACAACACACATATGATCATCACTATCATCAACAAAAAACTTTCTCTGTCATCTCAAATGGACCAGCAAGTGGCTACTTTCGAACATTTCAATTGTTAAACGTTATTTGTTATCTTTAAGAAGAAAAAGACCAAATACGATTATTGTTAATTATTGATAGATGCTCTAGTTGTGTATGCTTGAAATCCCTTTTGTAAGTTAAATGATGTAATTCCTCAGCTGGATTAATTGCTGAAATACCAAAACTTGTTTAAGTTCTCAATGGTATTAAAAATTACAAAGGGAAAGGTATGCGTGTGTAAATTAGCAACTTGAGGAGAGAATAAGTTATTTCTATGTAATCCCAGATTCTTTTGTGTATACTTTCGTCAACACGTAATAACTGCTTTGTAATTTATATTATAAATGGTTAATTATAATGTAATTACTTGGTATTTATTCTAAGTGTATTGTATGTAAGTAATTTGTAATTTCTGTTATATATTTGTTTATCGTTGGGTGAAGCTGTTAAAATGATTTGCAATTCTTTTTACGTGATTAACAAACGGTTAAAACAAAGTGTAGAACTTGTAATACTTTCAACAATGTAAGTATATAACTTGTATCTATCATATGGTACGTTCTGCTGATAATATGTTACTTTAACGTAAATTAACTTGGCAACATGAATTGGGTGGAAATATCTTTGAGATCATTTGAAGGTCTAACTGGTGAATAAAAAATGACGCACGCAATGATTATTATGGTAATAATATATCGTAAAAATGTGACTGGTGCTTTTTATTAAAGGGGCTTTCACATATTTCTACTTGTGTCATGTTTCTCAATGTAATTGCGCGTACAAATCGGCAAAATAATGTTACGTAGGATAGTGCAAGTCTTACATTTCAAAGTACTCTCTGTTAAATAGATATAGTTTGAGCTGAAGCAAAACAGTTATAAAATATTAAACTATAGTGTTCATTTTGCCATTTGTAACATCATTTAAGTTCCAAAATAAACCAAAGAAATGTTAATTAAAATTATTGGCATTTGTTATTATTCAAAGACTAATATGCTATTTTCCTTGCAGATAATGAGAAGAACGTTTTCAACTGAGATGCATTTCTTTCCTTTTAAACACATTAATACCTTGTTTATGTTATATTTAACTTGTTTTACTTAAGTGTTCCAGCCACCAACCAACTCCAGCCTCAACAAGAACACTACTAGCTGTTCACTAACATCTGAACAGTCTAATCATCTTTTGTAAAAATGATATTTATACAGTTATTTAGCCCATTAACCAGCTGACTATGGTAATTTCCGAAAAGTGTTAAAAAGAAACTGACTTTTCGGTAACTAATATTGCAGGGGATTTGCACACAATAGGAATTCATTGGTGGATTTAGGGGGGCGCAGGAGGCGCACGTGGCCCCCCCCCTCCCCCACAGCCAAAAATTTCTTCATTTTCATGCAGTTTTTCCCGATTTTTGGGCAAAAATAGGTGAAAATTGGGTTGGCGTCCCCCCCTACGGGCCGGGTGCCCCCCGTACGGGAAATCCTGGATCCGTCAATGGAATTACAAGCCTAAAATGAAGAAAAAGGGCAATTTACAATGAGCTTGAGGTTAATCAGAAAGAAAATATTTTATTATTCGGGCTACACGGTTCTGTGCTCCGGGATAATAGGGTTAACTTCAACTTCGAAAAGTTTCAATTTGGTTTCTTCATTTTGAGAACAGTAGAAATTCACCCTGTGCTTCTCCTCTTCGAATAAAAGCTCTTTTAAATTCTTTGTTCACAAAATGTAATGGAAGTATGATGTAGGTGTAGCCCACACAAACGTCATTGTGGGAAATGGGAATTACGACTTCGAGTAAAACATCAAGCAATCCTTGTTGACCGATGCTCAAACCTTTGATGTTAAGCCTTGTTATGGCTTTGGTCATTAGTAAACAATAGTTTTACTATGGAAAATAAGCTAGGTATGCAAAGGTTTTATGCTAAATGATACTAAAGAAAAGCGCAACATGAATAGAAGGAAAGGCAGGCGCGCAGAAATAACATGCTTGTTATCATACATACCTTTTATTATGAAGCCAGCATGATTTATTTTGTAGACTAGTGATCGCGGTACAAAATGGCACAGATAATGGCCCAGAGAAAGCCAAGAAAATGAAACTAAAAGTGAACACACAGAACGCACCGTTCAAACAAGTACGAACAGTAAAAAACAAAACGAAAAATGAAAAGAAAACACTACATAATACTTTATCTTGCCCAAGGGATTCGTGCATGGCTTTTTAATATGTTTCACTGCTTAGATCTATTTATTTTACTCTAAGCATACTCATTATTTTCAAAGTGCCATTATTGTAGTCTCGCGAGAACTGCAAATGAACGCTTCGGCGGCCATTTTGGAATTTTCTCATGCACGCATCCTTGGGTAAGTAAATTATGTAGTACTTTTTATTCATGTCACAGTTTCATTCTAACTGAATGTTTATTTCTGAGATTATTTACCAATAAAATTGGATAAAAACCAAAAAATCTCTCTTCTTAAATTGTATAAGACGAATGAAATAATGTTGACATTTCTGAGTCTATCAAAGGATGACAGTGTTTAATTTTCAGTGTTTTATTTTCAGCTGGAAAATATACAGAACTTTGTGACCTTCTGTGAGAACTATGGAGTGAACAAAGTCAGTCTTTTCCAGCCTCCAGATCTTCGGGATGGTAAAAATATCGGCACAGTACTTGCATGTGTACAGACACTGGGATCTGAGGTATTGCCAGCTTCCGATTTTTAGGATAAAGTAACTATAAAAGATAGCTTTAGTTCTGTCGACATTTCCTCATCAACTTAACTTGGCATTTTTGAAAAGAAGAGAACAAAGAAGAGAATGAAAGAATTTCGTGCTGTGCTTTTGATGCGCTATTGTTAAACTTCTGATACAAATTCCGTGTACTGATAAATAAATAATCATGGATATCGTGGGTTGTTGCAAATGACATGGTTCAGCCTGTAATATTAAACGTCAAGAACGTATCAAGCAACGTATGTATTTTGTGAAAATTGTGGTGGGGATTATAGGTGTTTATTTATTTATTTCCTCACTTTAGGCCCAAAGACATGGATTCAGTGGTCGATGCATTGGACCCAAACCAACAACACAGAACGTTCGCACCTTTACCGATGAACAACTCCGTGCTGGCCAGGGTATCATCGGTCTCCAGGCTGGAACCAACAAGCTAGCCTCGCAGAGCGGTATGTCTATGGGTGGAGTACGGCATGTAGCGGATATCCGAGCTGACGACATGACACGGCAAGGATCGAGCGTTCTTGGTGGACAGACCGGTTACAATAAAGGAGCGACACAGTCGGGTATGACGATGGGTGGAGTGCGGCACGTAGCAGACATCCGTGCCGATGGAATGTCAAAGGAAGGCGCACAGGTGCTGAGCCTCCAGACGGGTACCAACAAGTTCGCTACACAGAAGGGTATGTCATTTGGAGGGGTACGCCATGCTGCTGACATCAGAGCTGATGATGCATCACAACAAGGCCAGGGTATGCTGAACGCACAGACAGGGTACAACAAGGGAGCTAACCAATCGGGAATGACCATCGGAGGAGTCCGCCATTGCGCCGACATCAGAGCTGACGGAAGTACCAAAGAAGGGCAGTCGGTTATTGGCGCACAGATGGGCTACAACAAAGGCGCCAGTCAATCGGGAATGCAGATAGGCGGTGTCCGGCATGCGGCAGACATCAAATCTGATGGAATGACATCAGAAGGCGCAGCTGTCATTGGGCTCCAGATGGGCCAAAATAAAGGCGCTACACAATCGGGTATGACATTCGGAGCTGTCCGTCACGCAGGAGATACAAAAGTAGGACAGTAGATGTCATCATAAATCAAGATATTGATTCTTTACAAATTAAGAAAAGAGAAGGCGTTATCAAAGCAAGCTGCCTTTTTGAAAACAGACCGTAAAACATTGACCGACAAGTTTTGAACATGTCATTGTCCTTTTTCACAACGCATTTAGGAATCAAATGAAGGGTTGGGAAAAATTTAGGTACCACCAACTGAATTTTCAAACGAGAGACTTGCTTTGATCATGCTTGCTGACAATTCCCTGTCAATTCGAGAAAATGTAGAAAATAAGATACAACAAAAGCGCTTAGTTCTTGGCTTAATATGAAATCCATACATATGGACAAAACAAGGCGACCTGAGAAAATCAACATCCAATCAAATAAGTGATGCTTTCAAAGAAAAGACCTGTTGTGGTACTGTTGTCGTCCCATTGCAGTTTCATTTGCCTCAATTGTTTCTTCATCAAAGATCAGCACAATAGCTTCTTTATACGTAAAAATACATTGTTGTAGCAAGAAACTTTCAAGCACGAACTGCAGTATTAATAATTGAATTGTTCATATGATTTTCAAGAGTTGTACATTAATTGTTAGCCTCACACATTGTCAGCGCTTGTAGGTTATGAACTTACGCTAGGAAATCAGGACATACTGAATGATTACTGATATATAAGTATATTCCAAGTACTAAAATCTTAATAACACTTTATAACACAAACACAATTCCCGGTATTTCTTCTTTTATCCAACTGGAAAAAAATTCAGTATCTCCTAACTTGACACCGAAATATGACTTCATGTATCTGATGTATTTAAATTCATGTAATTGTATGCATTCTTGATTTACTTGATTTAATCTTTTATTTGATACTGCCAATTATATCAGTTTGTACTACGTTTTACGTGTAATCTTGTGTTTTTACCTCATGCGAATTATCCACTGTGTAGATTTTTGTTTTAGATTTAATTAGCTTTTAGTGCTCTTGTAGTATTATACCTATTGTGTGCGCATTTATGTACAGGCCAAAGGCCGTGTAAAAAGTCTCGTCAAAACTCGTATCAAACTTAAATAATTTACTAACGCAAATATTCTGGCCATGAATAGCCATTCCAGAAATAGATTGCCACTATCACTTGTTTGTAGTTTTAAATCATATGTTCTCTGCTCAAACACTAGAAAGAATTGAGATGAAACGAATTCCATAATGTACGGTGTAATTTGTAAGAGAAATTATCTTTTAAGAGAAAAATAAATAAATGCAACAGCGAATTAATCTTTTTCTTTATAATTGATGAATATTTCATGATTATGTCCAGGTTTGCATCTTAGGTCAACAAGGATTGCTTACATAAAATTACACTTTTGCTGCGTTGTTCACATACATATATATCATTTCATTTTGTACAGCATGGGTTAAATATGAGGGATGCTGTGCTTCGCTATCCAGCTGTACCCCAATACAAAATAAACGATTGCCTTTTCATATATTCAAGTGTAAGATATTAAATTATAGCGATATTTTCATTATACATCAAGCAAGGAAAGGAGCATATTCATTTTCAGGTTAATATTACTTTATAACGTAGAACTGCAATGCATGCAATCCTAATCATTCGATTAATTTCGAATGTTTAAGACCCCTCTTAACATTGTGCTACATCTTGGTGAGATGAGTAGTTTTTGCCGAAACATAAAGACAAGATCCTTGTTACCCAATCCCAGCATTGAGTGATCTTAACCGCAATTGTATATTAATGTTATTTACATATTATTCATTTCAGTATGTGTAGGACTTTGCAACAGAACTCTTCAAATTGTCCAGAAAGGGCTGCATCAATGAAACTCGTAGTGAACAAGCAGAACACTGCTTTTAAACAGGTATCAATTATCTATTATAATATTTTGATAGGCACTTTGAATAGGGAGTTAATTAACATATTTCTGATTTTTTTTTGCAGTAGCGGATCTTGAGGAGCATTGGGCCCTCTGACCCCCGAAAGACATGTTTAATTTAATATTGCCGCAATCTTCGGCCGCAGCCCAATCCCCAAATTTCTAGACCCGCTACTGTTTTAATCCTCGCACATTCACCAATGTATTATAAGAGTACAAATTTTTTATATTTCAGTTGGAGAACATACAAACTTTCGTGAGTTTTTGCCAGGTGTATGGCGTACACAGGATCTGCATTTTCCAGCCTCCCGATCTGTATGAAGGTCGCAACATGCAGATGGTTTTATCGTGTATTCAAGCCCTGGGAACCGAGGTAAATGGTGCAACTAATACTCTGTAATTTTACTTGAATTAAAGAATCTTGCTTCATTCATAGCTTCATCAGATTTTCCAAAAAGAAAAACAAAACAATTCAGAGGATGAAATTTCTGTCAGTTTTGAAACAACAGCAGATCAAAAGCATAGCATGGAATTCCTTTGTTCTCTCTTTTGTTCTGTGATTTTCCGAATTGATAGGAATTTCAGGATTTGGATGAAATTTCTATCAATTTGAAAACTTCCAAGATAAACGAATTCTGCGCTGTGTTTTTGATCGGCTATTGTCCAAAAACAAAGAATTTAAATTTCAAGATCTACCACTCAATTAATGAATTTTAACATCCATTAACTATTACATCACACACATTTTACAGGCCCAACGCAATGGTTTCTCAGGTAAGAAAATCGGACCCAAACCAAGAACCGGAAACTATCGCCGCTTCACCGAGGACCAGCTCCGATCTTCCGAGACGATTATCGGTCTCCAGGCCGGAACCAACAAGTACGACTCTCAGAAGGGCATGAGGATCGGTAGCGTGCGTCACTGCGCCGACATCAGGGCCGACGACCAAACAAAGGACGGTGAATCCGTTATCCAACTCCAATCTGGAACCAACAAGTTCGCCAGCCAGAAGGGCATGGTGTTTGGAGGGGTACGGCACGGCGCAGACATCAGGGCTGATGATCAAACTAAGGATGGTAACACCATGATTGGGTTGCAGATGGGTACCAACAAATACGCTACCCAGAAGGGTATGGTAATGGGTGGTGTGCGCCATGGGGCTGATATCAGGGCTGATGAGTTTGACAAGAATGCTGAGACTGTTATTGGGCTGCAAATGGGCACGAATAAGTTTGCTAGTCAAAAGGGCTTCAGTCACGGTACACGCCATGGTGCCGACATAAGATGCGATGACATGACAAAAGAAGGACAGACGATGGTCAGATTGCAGTCTGGCTTTAACAAGGGTTGTAACCAAAAGGGTCTGGTTATGGGTGGTGTTCGCCATGGGGCTGACATCAGAGCAGATGACCTGACCAAAGACGGAGAGAATGTTATTGGGCTGCAGATGGGTACAAACAGGTATGCCACGCAGAAGGGTATGACCATGGGTGGGGTTCGCCATGGTGCTGACATTAGAGCTGACGATATGACTAAAGATGGAGCCGACATCATTGGCTTGCAGATGGGTACCAACAGATACGCTACCCAGAAGGGTCTGGTTATGGGTGGTGTTCGCCATGGAGCTGACATCAGAGCAGATGACCTGACAAAAGATGGCGAGCAAGTCATTGGCCTGCAAATGGGTACAAATAGGTATGCCACACAAAAGGGTATGACCATGGGAGGGGTACGTCACGGTGCTGACATCAGAGCAGATGACCTGACAAAAGAGGGGGCTGACGTCATTGGTCTTCAGATGGGAACCAACAGGTTTGCCTCACAGAAGGGTATGTCCTTTGGCGTCCGTCACGGAGCCGACATTAGGGCTGATGACCTCACAAAAGAGGGCGCTGATGTCATTGGACTTCAAATGGGAACCAACAAATTTGCGTCACAAAAGGGATTCCCCTTCGGCGTTCGCCACGGTGCCGATATTCGCGCTGACGGCATGTCAAACGAGGGTGCCCAAGTCCTTGGTCTCCAGATGGGTCAAAACAGGGGAGCGTCCCAAAAGGGTATGTCCTTTGGATCAGTCAGGCACGGTGGGGACATCAAAGTGGGAAAAATGGAGGGAGCTGATATCATTGGCCTTCAAATGGGCACCAACCAAATGGCTGATCAGTCAGGTATGACCTTCGGAGGAGTTCGCCATGGGGCTGACATCCGGGTCCCGAAGGTAACCAACGTTATTCCTGGGTATTGAGAAAAATAAGGTCAAAATTTTAAATCAGCTCAAAGTAATCAAAATGGTCTCAGCGTTGTTTGCAACAGAAAGAAAACTCGGTTAAATTAAACAGAAACAAAAATGTTAAGAAAAGAAACATGAGAACTTGTTTATTGGCTATGAAAATGCATCAAGTAACGTTTAAATGCTTCAAGCGAATATTCTGTTAAAACTGAAAACGACAATGTCAAAGAAATTACCAAATCAACGGAGAGAATTTATAACTTCATATAATTATTGATTGTATTTCTATTTTAAGAATAATTTACTGTTGACGAGATTACAATATGTATTTTAAAGTATTATGTTGATTGTAAACTCATGTTCGTATAGATTAGATTTTAACATTGTATACCCAAGTATGTTTCATTTTAAAACCTAAAATATTTGTTACATCTGTAATTAACCAATTAGACAACAGCTTTATTAGACATGTAGCCTTTGCAAGTTTTCATTGCTTTTCCGCTCTTTTCCGTTCTTATTCACCAAGATTGAGCAATGAACTTCATTATCACTCAAAATTTTCATGAGGTGAGAGCAATGCTGTTAACGTGCTATGATTTGTACACCAGTGTGGTATTTAAGATGCATGCAGATACCAAAATATTCCAGCAGAAATGCTGCAGTACTCAAAATAGTTATCTGCTCAAATCCATCAGCCATTATCTGTGGCGGGAGAGAGCGGAAAACGGACGAAAGCAAACACAGGCTACATGTCTAATAAGAAAACGTAACTGCCTATTGCTAACTAGAAATTCATTTATCACCATAAACATTGACCACCATTGTCCTGATGGTATTGTTACTAACATGTCAAACATAGACAACTTAAGATTACTAGATCACGTAGATAGTGTTACATATCGAAAGATAGTTGACTGAAAACTGCCATGCCATTGTATCTTTAGGTTTTATTTTGTTTTTTGTTTTTAGTTTCTTGCCATTTCTTCTTCTTCTTTATTAAGGGAACTCTTTTTACCTTACTGTTTTTCATCCAATTGGTCTCAGCCTTTGTCTTTCAGTGTTATGTTATCGATATTACAAAGTAACATGTAAACAACTTTATTCTCCTCTCTGAGTTTAATGAATGTCTAACTGGTGAACACTGAATAATGAACTTGTCTGTAATATATTGGTGAGATTGTAAAAAATACAGCTGACAAAATGAGCAGAAAGTAAGAGAGGTTAATAATTTTGTATAAATCGTTTCGTTGTGTTGTTTCTATGAAAAATTGTTCCATCAGTATTATTTGTTTCTAAGTTTCCCTTGTAATATATTAAATTGAAAATATATAACATCAGCAGCAGGTTTGCGAAAGGACGAACATTTCAAGAAAAGCAGTAACTGAACTTCTCTGCATAAAATGCATAAAAAAGCTTGTACAATTTAAGTTTAAATTATTGAAATAAAATCATCCAAAAAAATTGCAAAACGGTTTCCCTGTTTTCCTTTGATCTTATCAGAACTTTAACACGGCACCTTATGGGATCTTCCTCATATACCCTTGTGCACAGTATAGATACGATTTTTGTGTGATTCATACGTAATCATTTAAACTCAAATTAGTTATTTAATGTTA
Source organism: Haplosyllis anthogorgicola (assembly GCA_038406195.1). NCBI lineage: Eukaryota > Metazoa > Annelida > Polychaeta > Phyllodocida > Syllidae > Haplosyllis > Haplosyllis anthogorgicola. The sequence continues at coordinate 8,637 of JBCAUI010524586.1, read as the reverse complement.
TGTTAAATTGTACGGTTAAAACTCACAGAATGCTCATTTGAAATGTGAAAGAACTAATGAACTGCACAACATATTTTGAATGCACCATTTCTCCAGATAACCCTGAAGAGGTGATTTTATTTTTATTTTATTTTGTTTTTAAATCTGAATTTCATACAGGCGATTGAAATTGTCTTTAAAAACTTTTGTAATTTGACAGATCGGAATTTGCTACTTAACAAACAGAACTTACTAGGCTTGTATGAATTCATTGTTTGTTCTACTAAACATTTGTAGTCTACAAAATAATAGAAAGTCATCATAAAGGAAATTTCAAATTTTAAAGACAAACATTACATTTATTTGAAATAGTGTAAGCAAACCTCAAATATAATCCAGCATCACTACAGCTTCCAAGGCAAACGACTACGCTTCCATTATCCGTTCATTCTTTGTTCTACAGAATGGCTCAGGTACTGCAGGGGAACTCCTCGAACTGTCCACCTGGCGCAGCGGAAATGAAGCTCAAACCCAACATGGATAAGAAGGCGTTTAAACAGGCAAGTGACGCAAAACCTCATCAGAATATCAACAATGCACTAGAATCTACCGTCTTGCTGCATGTTTTTGAGTCGTATAAAATAAAGAGCCCACTGTAGAATTACACTAAATGTAATAAATTAAAGAACATTCCCACCCATTAATTTTGGTTTTCATTATTGCTCAATTTGTTCAAAACTGAAGGTGAAATAAGAGTTTGAATTTTACTGGTATACTGAATAGATGATATTACACTGTGATCAGAAAGGTATCTGCATGAACGAACGTACACTGACAATAGAGGTTTTTCTTAATTCGAAATCTATCTAATTCGTCTAATTGGATAGAATTTGTCATACCAATTTTAGTAAATGTAATGATTGGTCATATCATTTTTAGTAAATTTCCTAAAAATTTTAACCATTTTCAGTCCAATTACTAATACTCATAGTAGTAATCTTACCTATTTTGGTACCTTTTCACTTTCCAATTTAGATTAATTAGACAAATTTGATGAATTAGACAAATTCAAATTTGAATTTGGAAAAACCTCCATTATATTACCAGTACACGGAACTTCTCTCAAAAGTTTAGCACGGCACCTCATGGGGGCTCCCTTATGTACCCTTTTGTACACAATTGATACGAATTCCGTGTAATACTTCCAGTTCCTACAAATTTGGGAACGTTTAAAAACAAACAAACAAATTCCATGCTGGTAAAATTCCCGACATCCTTGCAATACCAGGACTATTTTTGGGCGAAACAATGTCTTGTTTCAACACTGATTTTCATGTTTTAACTTACAAAGGAGGAAGTGTGTGTCAATTCCTCTGAATTTGGAACAGGAAGCCCATGAATTTCATGAAGTAGATCCATTTACTCTCTTTCATACACTTTCAGATAGAGAATATTCAGAATTTTGTGAACTTCTGTGAGATGTATGGGGTGCGCAGGACCAGCCTTTTTCAACCCCCGGATCTGTACGAAACAGGGAAGATCCATCTGGTTTTGAGCTGCATACGGGAACTAGGAAGTGCCGTAAGTTTACATAATATGTATGCGTAAATCGTTTTGGAAACAAGAAATAGAAATTCACAACCATTACAAGTTTGAAGAGGCTGAAATCGTCTTCATTTCTGTTTGGCAGCCTTATTTTAGGGAGACTTATAAGAAAGCCTTAAATAAAAATCGCACTTAATAACACACATTTCGTTCCCTATTGGTTCGCGTCATTAGAAAATCAGGTGGAACCAATGTACCCAAATGATACAGAAAACTTTTAATCGTGCTCTTGTCCGTGATGAAATAATTTGTTCTTGGTGTGTGCTTATTTCTTATTTTTCCATCTCGCCAGGCTCAGAAGAATGGCTTCAGTGGTAAAACAATTGGGGCGAAACCACAAAGAGGTAACTACCGAAAATGGACTGAAGACCAACTGAAGGAGGGCGAGAAGATCATCGGTATACAAGCTGGGACGAACAAGTTCGCCAGCCAAAAGGGAATGAGCTTTGGGGTAATATTATCTATTTGGAGGTTTCTCTTATTAGTTTTGCTGATGTAATTATGGTAAATAACAATTTACTTTAAAAATTTACTTAATAGTTATTTACTGCAAATCTTGAAATTCTATTATGTTTTGGAACAATAGGAAATCAAAAGCTCAGCATGGAACTCATGTGTTTTCTCATTTGTTCGGCACATTCAGAAATTTATAGGAAGTTCTTGATTTGTTTTGTCTTCTATATCTGATGATTTTAAGTCATTAATTTTAATTCGTTGGCAGATCAGGTAGGCAAAATAAATGAGAAAACGTTATTCTCTTCAACATTACACAAAAACCAGTAGTGAACGAGGTGTAACTGAGTCAGCGTGGTTTTATGACTAAACATGGGATGGTCTGCCAAACTGCCATGGTTAAGTACAGTAATTTTCCGTCGCCACACAACTGTGGCCGCACCAGCGCAGCGATGGAAATTTCGCATTTCCGCGATGTGACTAATAGTTGTGTAGCAAATCTCAATGTTTTTCCGCCCGATGATAAGTGACGATAAGTTGCAGAAAAGGTTTTGAAGCACCTGGTGGATAACTATTTTGAGTACTGTGGATTTCATGCTGAGATATTTTGATCTCTGCATACATCTTAAAAATGTATACTACCATACAAATAATAAAATATCAAAACCAATGCTCTACCATAAAGAAAATTTTGTGTGATGGAAATAGGCAATGTTCAATCTCGGCACATTGTTGCTTATCCTTGCTTACCGTCGGGCGAAAAACAGAAAATTTGAGATCTGCTACACAACTATTTGACGGGTTAACGTCCAATGCGTGCTCGCACAATTTCCTTTGTTCTTCACAGGTTCGTCATGGAGCTGACATTAGAGCCGACGACGCGACGTCTGAGGGTAAAAACGTCATCAACCTTCAGGCGGGCTACAACAGGGGCGCCAACCAGAAGGGCATGAGCTTCGGCGCGGTGCGTCACGGGGGCGACATCAAAGTAGAAAAAATAGTCGGTCACGAGGTGACGCCACTGCAGAGTGGAACGAACACGGGCGCCAACCAGAGAGGCATGACCTTTGGTGGCGTTCGTCACGGCGCTGATATAAGAGTCGGAAAAATTCAGAATTTAATTGATTAATTATTTTATTTTATTTTAATTTATCTCTTCTCATTTAAAGTTTTCATCAACATATATTAACTATGTTTAATCTAATATGCATTAGAAACTTTTTGTAGGACTCATTTCTTTCAGCTTCTAACCAATTCATGCTTTATTTATTCATGTTATCCCAACTTTGCATCAAAATAATATGTATCAATGTATATCAATAGGTACATCCGCAATTTATAAGTAGTTTTAAATTCATAACACAACGCGTAATAGGAAAATCTCCCAATGGGACATTATACAACTTAATCTCAAGAAAATAAATTTACTTCAAACTGAAATGTTAATTTTAGTCCAATTTAAAATATTTATTTCGAAGGGAATATCATAATTAAATTACTGGAATATATTTTAGTTTGATTGGCTAGTTTGATAAGCAAAGAAAAATATGGAAATGGGCCTCAGGACTGAAGTTTCGCCATCTTCATCATTTTCTTTCGTTGTCATTGTCTCTCTTGCTGTCGCCGTAGCGGGTGTGTGTAACAGTAGCCGCTGTATCAAACATGATTAGATTTAGAGTCAACATTTTTGTTATCTGAGGCTGACAGGTTTGAGGGAAATGTGTAAACACTGACGAAACTATTTATCAACAAGAATGCCTTCACAAATAGTCACTTGAAATGTCATAAAAATTAAAGCATTAAACAAATTGCAAGAAAAAGAACAAATTTGACCATCAAATGATCTTGATTCTTTTATAAATCCTTCAAGTTAAATGTGTATTGTCCCCTAACATCTTAAATTTTGAAAATAACATAAAGTATATACCTGTTATGCCAACCAAAACTCCCACAAAAACCAAATTCTTGAACCCACGTTTCTTCTTGCCTCAGCCAGTAATTATAACTCAACGGACCAACTGTTTAACTTTTAAATGTCACGCCAAATGGAAAGTTTTAATTATACTTCCTGATCGCTGGTAGAAAATATTTTGAAGATAAATGAAACTTTCAGCTGTGACCATCAAAAGCATAGCACGAAATTCTTTTGTTCTACCTTTTGTTCCGTAAGGCTCCAAATTGATAGGAGATTTAGGAGCTGGAGTGGTTTGTGATTTAGGACTAGTTGGCGATCAAGCTGGACGTTCTGTAATTGTTATTTAGTTCATGAACATCAGGAATTGAAGCTGTGCTTTTTCAGTCGAGTATCAGATCAGCGCCAGCTTCTCTTGTTTCCAGTTGAATTAAAACAGTACGCAGAAATCGTATCATTTTGGAAACTAAGAGAACAAAGGAGAGATTGAAAAAAATTCACGCTGTGCTTTTGATGCGCTATCGTTAAACTTTTGATACGAATTCCGTGTACTGATATCTGCAGTAGATACTGTTGCCAATTAATTTAGTATTTTAAGAAATAATCATGAGAGAAAAAAGTAACATTTTGAGATAACAATGTTGTTATCTAATGTTTGATATACTCTTTCCTATAACGTGGGATTTAAACAAATGACAAAGATAATCGTCCAGCACACACATGGCTTGTTCCTGATAAAACATACTTCCTTTAGTAATTGCAATACAAAAATTCCGTTATGAATACAGTCGTGATTGTCGTAGGGTGAAAGATGTCATCTGTCCTAACGAGAGGGGAATGGGTCACATATAAATTTAACATATAAATGCCAAATGTAACATTAGTATATACTGAGATATATGACTTCATAGCAAACACTAGTGATGCTTAAACGTTGACTTTTTTACCTTTTTCTCGGCCTATCATAGAAAAATTTGAGGTGCTTCTCAGAAGCCTCACTTTTAGTCTCAGAGGTTGATTTGGGTTTACGTCTTAGAGGTAACACTTAAACTCCGAGGTGTGATGTGACTGATTTTAAAAGCTGATGTTTACACGTCACAGTTCTGGTGTGCACTGCTTGAACTATGAAGTGCTTTAGTTTCTGTACAACGAGATGGCCTTGTGACCAAGGTCAAGGTCATGACCTAAATATATTTGGTATCTCCTAAGGCAGTGGCGGTAAAGGTGAAGGACGTATATGAGAAATAGTAGGGGTCAAGGACATGATCCAGATAATAGTAAGTTACACTCATAGACAGTGATGTTATGTTGGACTTCTCTGTAGTAAGCTTATGGATGTTTCTTTCTCGGGCGTGAGGGTGCAGCACCTGACGGGCCATAAATCCAATATGCATTTTTGTCTTCTGCTGTCCCCTTGTTTATTTACATACTGACTGGACAGAAAATGAGTATTTATTATTATTATTATGAATTATTTTATTTATAATTATTTGTGCAAGATTTTTCTCACTGTTCCAGTTTCATTTGTTCTGCATTTGAATTTAGAATGGAGCAAAGAGAAGGACACAGAAGAGCAGCTTCAGATCACGAAATTGCTATCAAACGTTTAGCGCCCAACAACAATTGAATTGATTGAGGTCAGCATGGAATTCAATTGTTGTGGGGCCCTAAACTTTTAATAGTAATTTCATGATCTGACAAACTTTTACAAAGTAGATTATTACTGTAATATTACACGTCATATCCTTAACCCTTAAATTCTATTGTACTCAAAAGAAAATAAAAAACTCGGGTAAAGTACATTTTAATCTTTTTGAGAATAAATCTGTAATCTATAATCATATTAAAAATTCTGAAATTAGCAAATTCCTATTTTACATTTATATTTTATGTATGGTAATGTTCAAGTATTTTCGAAGCTAACAATAGAGAACACCCAAAGCATTTATTTTGAAGGAGCGCGGTCCGAATGTTATCACAATATCGAGAATTACCATTGATACCCATGGAGTATGCAGAGGGCGGTATCTTCTGGAGCGAAATCCCCATAGAGCGACAAATACATTGGATGATTTGTAACGCTTACCTATTTATGTAATATTTTACTAACCACTAAACGATTAACTGATTAATTTAGAACGAATTAAGTAAGAACTTCGTAAAAATGTCGAATAGGCCCGTCCCTGTTAATCAGAGACGATGTCCGGTGAATCCGGAGAAGCCGTCCCCGCGCGCGACCCCGGGGTACTCGTCATCAGCCGTCACCCGGACCTGATCCCCGGCAAACAGCTCGAGCACCACGCTGCACGTCCCCGCGAGCGAGTCCGAAGCTGAAATATGGGATGAGCTCCATGAATGGAAGGTCTTTTTTATCTTTGCCAACATAGGGTGAAATTCTTATCATTTCTGGGACAATAGCATTACTCACTATTTAAGAATATTTGCCCAATTTGCCCTAATAGTCAAGAAAATTCTCACTATTATAGGTATTATAGGCAAATCGGGCAAACCAGAAATGATGAGAAAACCCTGGAATGTGGCTGATCAAAATGAGTCTTCATAAATGTCAGTTGTGACGTTGGTCAACCACAGGCGGTATCTTGTACTGTTGGCCGGAAATCAGCCTGGACATACTGATTACCAGGCTGCAAAGCAGATGCGCAAATGCTATGGGTCTCCAGCCTGGTGTATGTCCAGGTTGTTCTCTGGCCAACTTGTACTGTGGCTTCCTTTCTCACATTTGAATTGAATGAGCTCAGCATGAAATATCATGATCTGATTATTCTTTTTATTCTAGTCACAAATTAATAATTTTATATATTCTTAAAACCTTACAAAATTTACAACGAAGCCATGACTGCGAGAGTAATGTTGCTTGAAGGGACAGCCTAAAAGTCACCTCATTTTTGGCATGCAGATTTCTCACAGGTCAGCACATGCAACATGCACATGTCGCTTGAGCAGGGGGGTGTGCGAGGGGTGAGGAAGAGCTGGCTTCCCCACCCTCCCCGGCACGGGGGGCTGGATCTAGTTAATTATAATAATTAACATTTACCCCCAGCGTGGCTCTTGCACAGAATCTGATCATCGTTACGACGGATGTAAACACGGAAGTTGGTGCTGTCGGTCGATAGGCAGGAGGTAGTCAAGAAGTAGTACCCCTCTATCGGTACCTCAAATATTCCATATATTGTACTGAAATATCATTTCAAAGACATAAGTAAAGAAAAAATATAGTTAGAACTATTAGAATTATTGTAACTGAGAATTTTTACGTTAATCGTAACAATCGCAACCAAAGTCATGTGCTCTTTAAGTTCAAATGCTTTCTAAAATAGTTCTGAATTCTACTTTAAGGAACGAACAGATCATGAAACTCCTATTAAAAGTTATCATCTCGCAACAATTAAATTTCATGCTGTGCTAATGTTGATGGCAGCGGGGCGCTTAACTTTTAATAGGAATTTCATGATCTGAATGGACATAAGATTTGCAGGTAACGGATCTAACGGTTTCTCCAAATTATTTTTGTTAGTGATATTGGGCAAATTTGCCTAATTTTTTGCCTTATTAGGCAAAGTAGGCTAAGTTCCCTAATTAAACAAACAAAAATTACTTGGAAGAACCTCGACAGCATGTTTACTAACTTGTACATGGCATGTGTATCAGTTGTCGCTGTATCAAACACGATTGGATTCGAGTCGACATGTTCATCTGTGGAGAGGCTCACGGAAAGTGCGTAAACGTTGCCTTAGAATATTAATAACGTGCATTTAATTGGCATAAAATATTTCAATGAATGATTTATTATTTTTTAATGTGTTAATTAAATAAATCGTCTTGTTGTTGGTTATGATAACTTGGCTGTTATTGTTATGTGCATTGTAGAATACATTTATTGCCTGCGAGGTGGAAAAAGGTTCTCTACTTTACCATTTCAAAATCGACATTCTATCACATAATTGTAGCCCTAGAATCGCACTTAATCCATTTTAATGCATGTGTAATATTTAAACAAATAAATATAGACACACAGAAATCGTATCAATTGTGTTTTTAAGTACAAAAGGTACCGTCTTAAAGCTCTCATACCATTTTTGTGTACTGGTGTCAATTGATATGTTCATTACATCATCAACAATACTAACTTGGTGCTGTTGTCGTCGTTGTGGTAAGTGTTGGGGTTGTCGTTGGTTCTACTGTCGTAGTTCTCGTTGTCGCCGCTGCAGAAATAGATCAAAACACAGTATGAAGAATTTAGACGTAAATTTGTAGTTCGTTTTCATAAACTTAACGCCTACCCTTTAACGCGTTAAGAGTTGTTTATTACCTAATGCTAGCATCAGTTCGTTTTCATATAATTAATTCCCATCCATAACGCAACAACATTATGTTGCTTTATAACAGAACGCTACTAGACCAGAATTATGTAATAAACCAACATACGACCTTTGCTAATTGTGTCCTGTATCAGCAGGAATGATTAAATGCCTGGATAGACTCTTCATTTTGAGAACAGTTGAGTCAATGACATGGTATGGAATTATATTTAATGAGCTGTAATTTTATGATCAACGGCAGAGGGGGTTGCGGGCAGAATGTTATGGGAAGTGTATTATCTCGTGGTACTCGCGTTTGCGGTAGATTTAGCTTCTTATAAGCTTGTTCCGGAATATTAGAAATAATAA
>JBCAUI010524564.1:0-11680 GCA_038406195.1 Haplosyllis anthogorgicola | reverse complement strand
TAAAATGTTTTGTTCAATATTATGATAAGCAAATTGTTTATAAAACAACAGGTACAATATTCTTCAAAAATTACAAAGCTTTAATTTTGATATTTAAGAATCCATATTTGCTGTGGGACTGGTGGTGGGAAAAATTGTTGCCTTATTTATTTGTGTGTCCAAATAAATATGGTGACATGGGTCTCTTGCCTAGTAATCTCGGGACATGCCCTGCCTGCGTCTCAGGACATGCCCCGCCTGTGTCTCAGGATGTGCCCCACCTGTGTCTCAGGACATGCCCCCCCGTGCGTAAGGACGTGTCCTACCTGTGCATAAGGACACCTCCCACCCGTGTGTCAGGATGCGCCCCACCCACGCGTCAGGACACGCCCCACCTGCGCATCAGGACACACCCCACCCGCGTGTCAGGAAGCGCCCCACCCACGCATCAGGACATGCCCCACCCGCGCATCAGGATGTGCCCCACCCGCATCTCAGGATGCGCCCCACTCACGTGTCAGGACGCAGTTAACTGTCAGGATTGTGTAAAATTACAAGAAACTCATCACTTAGCTACCTGTGTTCAGGTAGCAAAAAGTTTAACGCCCGGCAACAATTAAATTTCATGCCGAGCTCATTCAATTCAGTTGTTATGGGCGCTAAACCTGACTTGGAACCTTGTCCCATTTTTCACAGCCATCTGCCAATATCACGTTTTAATATTTATGACCAATACATTTTTTCAGCTTCTTTCGTGTTTTGGTTGTCTATGGGAGTGAGGAATGTGTCAACTGCTTTCTCGCTTGTTTTCTTACGGTTTTGTTTACTTCATTTGTGTTTTCGAGAATAATTCCGGTTATTCAACTTTTTATATTAATAATGCACAGGCCAGGAAGAGTGTCAGTGTAAACAATTAGGTAAGATGACGAGACTAATATCCTGCAGTCCTTCAACTATGTTTGCTCATACATGCCAAGTTCTAATAATCGTGTAATAGACTTGGAGCGATGCTTTTTAACTTTGACATTTACTAACTATGCAGCTAATGTAGCACACAGGGAAACTTAAAACACTAATGGGGATTCATGGTTTTCCTGGTAATATGATAAGCTTGAAACGAGTCGTTGACATCATATATATTATTGTAATCCTGCACTAACCAGAAATCGTGAGTTTATCTTCAAAGTAGCTTGTAGAAAAGGTTAACATGAAACCAACAAAAAATAAACCTCGACAATGATTTTCTATTTTTCTCCTTTTTCAAATGAAGAAAACGCAGGAGAGAATGAAATGTCTGGTTAAGGCTCTTTATTTTGAAAACAACAGGCGCTTTTGTCTGAGTCGGAGACAGCATGGAATTCCATTGACGCAAAATAAAATCCCCTTCAGGAGACGCTCCGGAATGTTTTCTTTTCGCGGTTTCTCTCTCACAATAACACAAAAGTGCATTTCTGTTGCTTCGAAAATAAAGAGGTTTGAATGAATATTTCATTCTTTGACATCATTCTTTAGAAATAAAATTATTTCACCGGATGTGACCCTTGGGATCACCGCACACAAGCAAGTAAGAGTGCAGGCAAGAGGTCCACCCTGGATTTAAAACCCACGGAGACGGTCATACGAAGTGCAAAACAAGGATAATCAGTGGCCCCACAAATGGACCCTGGTCCAGTAAATAAAAAAAACCACCATGAGCACACAAAATAAAGTTCGATTGTTTCACAATTGACGTCATCAACGTCAGGTGCGGCCACAATTGTGTAACGGCAGAAAAAATGCAGTTCAGCACACCTTACATAATCTTAGCTATAAAATCGCCCTTTATAAACACTTCTTACTCTGCTGATACAGTGGAAATTTGTGCTGTTCTGTTGACACAACACCAATTTTTACCGTTGTTGTATGAGTTTTCTTGTCCTGTATTCATGTAATTTCCCAAGTACACACGTAATAGACACATAATATCAATATTCACGGGTATTCATTAGATATACTCATTAGAAAGTGACACATTAGGCCATATCTTCTTCGTTTCAGTAGCAGGGTGTCTGATGTAAATCTCGTAATGACGGAAGAGCCTCATGAAAATCATAATGTCAACTGTAAGTCCCGTGGACACAATATTGAAAATAGTAAAAAATATCGTCTTCTTTTCATTGCTGCAAATGGAAATTTATAGATCAAATACCCCTCACATCTGTCCTTTTTTCTAAAATGAAGGTGCAAAGCTTGCAATAAATCATTTTGCATGTCTTCTCATCCTTACTTTACAAAATTGGTTACTTTACAAAATTGGTCCAGAAGTTTAACATTTTGTCAATGAATCTTCTAGTGGTATGTATAATTTCACCCTGAATAAGTAAATGACGAAAGGTAAAGGTGTGAAACATGATAACATTCCGATGTCCACACAATTGAGTTGTAAATTGTGTGAAATCTTATATTTCAATAACATTTCCTTACATGGGAATTACAAAGGCTACAGGTAAAGCGCGAGATTACAATAATATTTTCAGCATCATTACATAACAGACGTGTCACTTGTAAATTTTCTTTGAACTTAAATTTCTTCAGTATTTCTATATAATAATACATACAATGTAAACTAAATTAACTCAGATATGTAGTTCTTTACTGTAGGTATGTCAAATTAGTCTCAAATAACAGTAGTGAATTCCAAACATTCCAAACTCTCATTTTAGCTAATCACCAGAAATTGATTTTTGAAGTCAGTTTTTTGATCATATAAAGTCAACATTGTCATGGTTAACTTATTAGACATAAACAAAACATAGTTTAATTCATTTCAATATTTATGATTTTTGATTTTCAGTAATACTAATCTGAATAAGAAATGGGGGTTCAAAGAATTAGCATGGGAAAATACCATGTATCACTGGCTATTTTCTATTACTATTAGTTTGTCAAAAAAACCGCCAGAAATTGTGACGAAAATGAATTAAATTCTTAGTTTTGCACATTTTAATTTACTGTTTGTTCCAAGGTAGCCATTTACAAAAGATAACTGCTTGAACGATAATACCATTACTCAACAGGTAAAAAGCAAAGCCCCAAGGGTACTGACAGCAACTGGACCTGCATATCTGGGCACTTTTCAGGATCAAAACATGACATGTAAGTCTCACATTACAAAGCAAGAAACAAAGGCCTCCTCAGAATGTACACAAGTACGAGACAAACAGCAATTACACTTTAACGTAAAAACGATGGTTATCGCTCCTGAACTATCAGAGCGACAATTAAAGTAACAAAGAAACACTCTCTCTAATACTAAGGAATATAACACAATCTTACCATGGCTCTTCTGAACTTCATTCTCTCGTATTTATCGTCTCCGCTGTACACGTAGGTCAGGGAGCTGAGATCTGGAGTGAAAACTGGGTCAACCCAATTGAGGTCACGGCCGGGGTCACGTCTTGACTTCCGTCTGTTCAGTAAATCCTCCCTGATGACGTAATAATCCTGGATAGGAACTTCATTGACTGGGGTGACTTCTAGGGTGAAAATTAAAAGAATGTCAGTGACTCGTTTTGAATTCTAAGCTTATCTCTATTTAAAACTGATCTCCTGCAATATAACGGTAAAAAGGTCGTATTTCAGCTCATTTGTAAGTTGGCAGTGGTCAGAGAAGCGTGGGTCATTTCTATGGCGCCCCCCCTAGATCCGCCAATGGAATACATATTTTGTCAAACATTTTTTGAGTAATTGTAATGGAACTTCAACTTTAAAATGTTAGCAAATAACAAATATTCCAACTAAATATACCCTTTCAGAACTCAATCAGGCTGTGGGATGAAGAAATTCATGAAGAAATAAGAACCCTGTACAAGTTCATAATGCCAACCTCAAGTCCCGTTGACAGGGACAGGTCAGTGTCATTTAACCATTTACAATTGCGTTCAAACCTTTTACATACAAGAACAATGGCATGTCAAAGTTTTGACACATTGAACAAATCATCCATTTCACACTTGGCAAGGGGTTTTATTTACGATTTCTACTTTTGCTTTCCAAATAATTCCGAATAATTGTCGCAGAAACCCAGCCAAATTTCGAATGCATGCCGGACTACGTACATGTACATACCACTTGTTCTTGACGATGTGCTTCCTTTTCTTTTTCGCGATCCCTTCCTTGAACCGGATCTTGAACGGTGAAACCCAAACGATGATCTTCTTTTCGACGCTGAGCCTGATCGGGGACGCGATGGGTGCTGTGATGTCATATCCGCTGACGTCATTTCCGGTTCCACTTCACTGACAGATTTGCTGCGTCTTTTCTCAGTGTTGTTGCCGTCTCCTGGAACTTGTAACATGTTACCAGTTTTCTCACTCTTATCACTCTGTTGATAGTCAGAATGTCCTAGTGTGGTACTGTGTCTTCTTGTGGCCTGTTCAGCCACGAGAGTATCACCTAATCTCGCGAGGTCTGAACACAAGCGAGATACAGTTTTGCAGTCAGTTGAAGTGGAGTCACCTCTTTTATTGAGAATTTTATCATTGCTGTGTTTGTTAATTGACAGCTTTGCATTGTCTGAATCCTGCTTCTTTTTGCTATGACGCTTCTGGGATTCCGGGACCTTGAGGTGAAGGTCAGTAGAGACTTTGTTCTGGACATCCTTTGAGGCGGAAACTACCACAGTTGTATTGAAACCTGAAATAGTGATAGTTTCATGTAAATTATTTTAGACAGTTTTGATAATTTCACCTTTGAGCCAAAGCACACAGAAAGATATAAAAATCAGAAACTGTAAGTTAATTCTGTGATGGAAAATTGAACTGCAATACAAAGATACAGGATTTTTCCACATGTACAGCCATGGCAGCACTCCATTTAATTGACATACAAAGACTCGGTGTGAAACCTTCTGTTTACTAAACCCTGTGCATTTGTCACAATTTGGTAATGGGTAAAGGTAGTACATAAATCCTTACTCTTCATATCCTTTGTACATTTGACCTTTGGCTGGCCATCCTGTTGCTGGGTCGGAGCAGGTGGTTTTGTGCTGCACGGTCTGGGAGCTGTTACGTGTCCGAGGGCCTGCCTCGTCTTCTCCCCTCGTTTAGCTAATGGTGATTTAGGCCTATGCATTCCGGAACTAAGACCTGCAGTGAGAAATATAAATGTGACTGACCATTACGGTACAGGTTTCCTGCAGGAAACGTGGCCCATGACCTAGTGGCATCTGCTGTTAATTGACAAATCTGTTACTCTGTTGACTCAGAGGCACAGCCAATCATTGCTTGACACTGATCAATTGTTAAGTGTGAGGTATGCACTGACATTAAAGAGCTGATTGTACATTGCCCTTGACAATGGTATACAATGAATGCTGAACAATAACCAGTGACTGTGTCTAACGTTATTATATGTATGCATCGCTGCACAGCTCACATCTAATGCTGCCAAATTATGTTCCAAGCTGAAATATTCCAGTTGGAAAGCGCATCAGTGAAACAAAATTTATTTTGTCTGCCTAATTTAGCAAATGTATTGGGGTGGGGAAATGAGTGGATTATCCTTTTGAAGTACGGCATAAAATATCAGCTGCCTTACGGTAGATGTCGCCTTAGAATGCATTTTAAACGGATATCGACGTTTCCGGTATGGCAAAAATCTGAATGTGACGTACAAGTATGGTCCCTAGATGTTTATTAAGAAGGCAAAATCATACAAAATACGATATGTATGAAAAACAGCAGCAATTGTTCTAAAAATGAAGATCTCTGAACAAGCATTCATCCAAAGCATTAGGATACTTCCTCTGAATAGAATATTTCACCTCGGAAGGTAATTTCACGGGGGCATTGTGAAACGTGCTGTGCATTGATGCATGTATTTAATAACAACTGTTATTGAGTGTTTTGCATAACACAAGTGCTACAAGGTGAAATTGGTTGGAATTACAGAAGGTGTCACTCGCTGTCAGGGTTGAAGTCTATTTACAGGCCAGAACAGTAATGGAAAGAATAACGAAGACAGACCGACAGACAGAAACAAAGCGTACGCAGACAGACAGACAAACAGACAGATATACAGACAGACAAAAAAGAGGCAGACATGCAGGCAGACAGACAGAGAGACATGTAGGCTGGCATGCAGGCATGCAAGCAGATAAACAGACATGTAGGCAGACAGACAGACTAAAACAAAGACATAGACAGACAGACTGGGATTGAGATTAATTTCTTTGAACACAAGCGCCGTGACAAAGATTTTACGTTTATTTCCTTGCTGCCACTGGAAATAACAGTATTTAGTCTGTGACATTTACGCATGTAAAGTGCAAATGTGACATTCTATAGATTGTACGGAAACATGAGACACATGAGAATTGTGCTAATTACTGTGTTGTTTTCGGTGTATCTACGTGGGCTTGTGTCCATTAGCCACTTAATATTTACTATTGCTACTTCAAGGTGTGATTTGTTACTACTTAATCCAGGGTCTAGAAACAGTACACCACGGGCGAGCGGAGAATTGATCAATAGTCCTAACTTTTATGGTGTACTAAAAATACTTAATATAATTTCACTGAAAATCAACTAAATCATCAGAGAACGAGCAGTTCACACAAAGGACAATAGAATTTTCGCCTGGCTGCATATCGTATACAATCTTCCTTTACAGTACTCAGAAATCATATCATTTTGGAAACAAAGAGAACAAAGGAGAGAACGAAAGAATTTCACTCTGTGCTTTTGATGCGCAATTGTTAAACTTCTGATACGAATTCCGGAGTGAGCAGCGCATTAGCGGCAATACTTCAGCGGCAGGTGCAAAAGGATCATAATGAATCAATGTAAATGGTATCAGTTACTCTGCTACTATTCTTCTCCGGACATGCGTTATTTCAATTGTTTTCCATCCTAAGGGTACTTTTGTGAAATCAAATCATAGCATGAAAGATACTTAAAACCCTTTGCTTTTCATGCAATGAAATGTAAGAAAACATTAAATTCAAATCATGAAATTACTATAAAAGTTTAGCTCCCCGCACCAATTGAATTTCATAATAGGCTAATTTTAGTAGTAATTTCATGATTTGTGCTATGCAAAATACCTCTGGCTCAGGTACACACACAAATAGTGCGTCATGAAATACAGTCATCATGCTATCACAAGGTGAAATATGGTGATGGCATGTTGGACTTTCAACAGTAAGCTACTGTACATTAGTTTCTTACGCGTCCGTCACGTTGATGGGGGCAGCACCTGACGGGCCATGAATCCAATGTTTGTTTGATATTCTGATGAGCCTGATTGCATCAGTACACAGAAGTCGTATCAGAACTTCAACACAGTACATTATGTGAGCTCCTTTCTGTACCCTTATACACATAATTGATACGATTTCTGCGTAATGAAGTCTGGAAGATTATTTTATTAAAAACAGTTTTTTTTTGAAAATAGCTAGTATTTCGAACTTTTATTAAAATGGGAATAAAAAAATAAAATGGCACTGACCTAGAGTTGGACTCGGTGTTAGGAACATGTTTCGTACCCTTCGTACTGGTCGTCCATGTATCGTTCACCTGTTCGTATTGACCTGTATCGATCCAACGTCCTCTTTTATCCCATTAAGTGTTTAATTACAGACCTTCTCTCTTACTCCAACAATTACACGCATTGGATCATTAACACACAACCTGAAACAGATAAAAACATCAACACTGGACTGGAAGAAATTAGGTCGACTTAAGGTGGTACATTGGAAGAAATAAGCAGTAGTAACACGCTGATGTTTTTCTCCAAAACACAAGGACAGTGTGGATTTTTCTGTAAATGTAATCTTCGATTAAAGTTTTCTTGAACTTAAGAGCGGCGAAATCCTATTTAGTGTGTAGCTTTCTTAGCCATCGTCGCATATGCGCTTTTGCTGGTTCTCATTGGTCAAGATCAAGCAATTCACTTTTTTGTCACACAAAATTTTCACCATGCAAGAGCAATGTTGTTAGTGTGTGGTCATTTGCATATCTGTGTATGTATTCAAGATGCATGCAGATACCAAAATATTCCAGAGTGAAGGCCACAGTACTCAAAATAGTTATCTACCCTGATCAATCAGACATTTTCCGCAGCGGAAAAGAACGGAAAACGAACGAAAGCTAACACAAGCTACATGTCTATTAATATTGAGAAAAAATAGCTACACTTTGTTATCATTTTTACCAATAACATGGTGTGAAATAAATCATGAAATTTCTATTAATTTTGAAATGAGTAGAACAAAAGAGGAAATAGAATTCCATGTTTTGTTTTTGATGCGCTATTGTTCTAAAACTGATAGCAATTTCAGGATTTGATTCTCTAAAATTTACTGAATCTTTTTAGCTATTATCCTTCAATTTTAGACATAAAATCACAAGATGGTAGAAGCATATTTTATAAAGAACATTTACTTTCTTTCGTACAACAGATCGTTAAATTTATATCAATTTTATTTCAATAGAATGTCAATTACCCAGCGTGAAGTTCAATTGAAATTCAATTGTTGGGGGACCTTAAACTTTTGATAGTTATTTAATGATCTGAGAAAGAAATATACAGAGAGAGGGCTTTAAAATTTTGAATTAAATTGTTAAAAGAATATCCATGTGCACTGATAATTTCAGTGCCAGTGTAAAGTGAAGTATTAAATGTAGGAAGCTCGAAAAGAACTTCTTGTGTGTTTTACTTTCTGTTTGAGGCGACTACACTTTGGTGCACGGATCTTCTCACTGACAGTTGAGACATATCTCTTCTACTGCTTCTTCTTGTATTGCAAATTAAAAAAGTCCTGTTAATTTTTTTTGCTGTTTATGAAAAGAGAAATAATAATTACATGATAGCAAGTGAGGAGAAAATGTAATAAAGTGTGATTTTATGATAAAAATTGGTGATGGCAAGTTGAACGGCAATAGTGCAGAACCCTTTCACCAGCACACAACTGCAGTAGGGTACAAAGTGTAACTTCCAAAGCACGATTTAAAAGCTAAAATTATGTAATGGTATGCTGAACTGCAATGTAAAACATGGGGATTTTCTGCCGTCCCGCAATTGTGGCAGCACATCACGGACAAGTACACTTCGTAACTTACTGGTGGCAGCACCCGATGGGCAATAAGGCGAGGTACAAATACAATGAAAAGATGGCTACAAAGAAACGTTAGCTACACAACCATAAAAAGAGTTTGATAAAGTTGTCTTGTACGCCTGCTAACATTAGGCATCACTAGACATAAAAATTGGCAGCAATTACCACTAATAGGCCTAATTGAGACATTTAGCTTTGCACACATGGGACTGGTTAGAAAGCTTCCCTTTAGACAATTATCTTCTTAATCAGTCATTTCTGGTCTCTGCTATCAAGTTTGATTATTAGAAACTCCAATCATCAAAGGCAGGAAATGTACCAAAGCGAGCTATTCGTGTAGATCAGATCATGAAATTACTTCTAAAAGTTTAACGTCCCGCAACAATTGAATTGAATGCTCTCAGCATGCAATTCAATTCAATTGTTGCCGGGCGCTTAACTTTTAATAGAAATTGCATGATCTACACAGACATTTCCATCGTGTTGTTTTTAGGGTGAGAGACAAAAAGTGAAATTTATTGCTTACAAATTTTATCCTGCGCCCGAGCTTTGGAGTTACTCGGCTCCTAAGATTCATTTCATCTTCTGACAGTAGAATTCCATCCTGAGTATTTCATTCAAACAAAAGCACCTATTGTCCACAAAATGAAGAAATATCAACATCTTATCCTCTGGCGTGACAGCGATGCAATTTACCACTTTTTAAATAATGGTACTTGCGCTCTTAAATTGAGTAATTTTTTTCACGGTAGGAAACAAAATATGCACCATATTCATTGCCCGTCAGGTGCTACCATAATTGTTTGGTGGCGGAAAATTCCTATTCTTAACTGTTGCAGTTAAACGCAACATCAGCCATAAAGTCGCGCTTTACAATTTACACTTCGTTCCCTTGTGCAATAACGTCCACTGCTTTCCATTTATTAACAGTGCTGTAATATTAACTTAATGCGTTCCATTAACCGGTACGGCAGTTAGGAATAGTTCCAGCTCATGGAAACTTCGTCAAACAGTTGACGGTTGACATTCCAGATCTTGAAAGTTTAACAGAGGGTGAAATTCCTATCATTTTGGAACAATAGCGCATCAAAAGCACAGCGTGAAATTCTTTCGTTGTCTCCTTTGTTCTCATCGTTTCCTAAATGATAGGAATATTAGGAACTGAATGGAAACATTTTATCTACGAAAGAATTCCACGCTTCGGTGCTGATCCGCATCTAAATCGCATCACAGAATTCATTCGTTTTCTCAAAGATTTTCAATTTGACAGAAATGCAAGGACATTACTGTGATACTGTGATAATACAAATGATTATTTGCAGTCTTCTTTGTCAAGGTGACATTTTACCTTGTTTCAGTTCTTATCATAAGGTAATTAGCTGCACTAGCTACACGAAACCTTCTAAGCACTGGCTAAAATGAGATATGGAAACAGCGTATTGTCTTTCGTACTGCGACGGATGAAATAGCACATAAAGCTCCTGCAATTGACTTTGGGAACGCTTGATAAGCAAAGAATTCCACGCTGTGCTATTGTCCTGCATAAATGTATAGCTTGATATTCCATTGTTCCAAAAATGATGGAACTTTTGTGGTGAAGCTACTACTTCTACTTCTTGCAAAGACTGGCCATGAGTGGCCTAGTCTTGAGTTAGTATTTTATTGCTTGACTACAAATTAGCAATAATTAGTAAAAGTCTTATCTCAACCAAAATGCTTCTGGTTAGTGTCCATTTGGCTTTTTTGAATTGATCTTACTCAAGTTTATTTTTGGCCGGGTATTCCCCCCACCGAGGAGGACCTTTTGAAGGCTGTCGCGAGTTCAACAGGAAACATTA
This sequence comes from Haplosyllis anthogorgicola, assembly GCA_038406195.1. Lineage (NCBI taxonomy): Eukaryota > Metazoa > Annelida > Polychaeta > Phyllodocida > Syllidae > Haplosyllis > Haplosyllis anthogorgicola. The sequence goes on along the minus strand of JBCAUI010524564.1, from coordinate 766 downwards.
GGATATTGACCCTCAAGTCTTCGGCTTTATCAGCAGCTACAGAGCTTTGCTTTCGTATATTACAGACACTTTAACGTGCCGGCAGAAGTACGAAAATATCCTTCCTGCAACCAAAATAAAATGCTTCTGGTTAGTGTCCATTTGGCTTTTTTGAATTGATCTTACTCAAGTTTATTTTTGGCCGGGTACCCCTCACTGAGAAGGACCTTTTGAAGGCTGTCGCGAGTTCAACAGGAAACATTAGGATATTGACCCTCAAGTCTTCCGCTTTATCAGTATCCACAGAGCTTTGCTTTCGTCTATTAAAAACACGTTTATGTGCTGGCAGAAGTACAAAAATACCCTTCCTAGGACTTTGTATCTCGTCTATTTGTAGCAGGAGTAATGCTCATTAATAAAGTTTCCAGACGAGGGAGATAAGAATAGAGAGGCAGGAGAAAAGATTGGAAATGCTACGTTTATGCCATTCCCACAGGCAACATAGATGTCCAAAAATAGTACAACCGAGACAGCCTTCTGCCTGTGTGCCCTGATGATTTGTTGACATTAGGAAACGGATTGATATTTTGACCCTTGTGCACTGCAACTGCAAAGACATGGGTACATGGGTTTATCACGGTGGTCGAACTGAGACTGCTGGAAACGTTATACTGTCAACTATAACAAATCCAGGGAAAACATCTTGATGTTCAAGTTGACAAATCTTCATAATTAAGTTTAAATTGACAATTGAAATGATGCCTCATCATTGATACATCATTATTGT
>JBCAUI010524553.1:0-11680 GCA_038406195.1 Haplosyllis anthogorgicola | reverse complement strand
ATTTACATTAGATGTTCAGGCTAACCCTAAACAAGTAAAGTAGGAGCCGACAGGGAACACCTGGCAGCTACCTAAGATATAACGCGTGGATGGGGGCTATTTTTCAAATTCGGGATGCCACATAGTGCAGATTTAAATAATCTGCCTTACTTGATTAGGAAAGGGTGACGAAGTTGTTTTTGCAAGCGACTTAATCCAAGGTGCTTGTTCGCAGTTATTAAAATTAAGTAAAAAAGTGTCAGTAAATGTTGACTAGGATAAGTGTCGCTGTTGAACTGTGCATAGGAGCATTCTGCAGTCCAATTTCGTTATCTCTTACAGGTGCAAAGGGTAGAACGGTTTTGCACGTACGCACAAAACCATGGCCTTAAAAGTCTGATTTATAAAGAAATATTTTTAAACATCATATTCCATCTAACTATACATGTACTAACTGAAGTGGCGGCGAAGTAGAGCGAAGTCGTCCGAGAACAGTGACAATTGTATGGGGTCTGGGCGGCCTCAGAAACCCCAAGGATTTTCATTAGCCTTGTATGCTAAATTTTTATGAATCCTGTTGAGTCATTTCTGACAATTCTGATATTTTTCACGTTTAAAATTTTTGTTTTAGGGCTTGATTGTGTTTAAAGTTTTATGAAGTTACATTAATGAATTGATTACTCGTCCTGGTTAAAATATTATGTAAACAGCTTGCCTGTGACGTGTGGATTTTGCTGGCCGACAAGTTGAATTTTGAAACCACTTGCCCAGAAGGGCTTGGCTTGTACGAAATACAGTAACACTTGCTACCATATTTCCGTAAGAGCGATGGCAAGAGCAACACACTTTAGTCATATTTTAGTGTGTTTGAGGTGCCGAGGCTCCAAACTAGAGCCCAAGAATGGGGGTTAGGGGTGCCACCCCTGGATCCCCGCCTGTTTTCTTTCGTACTAATGGTATTATTCCCAGTGAGAAGATACATTCAGTATTAATCTGCGTTACATTAGGCTTTATCACTTTTAAATGCACAAAAATTAGATGTTTGCCCCCTTTCATTTTCTAATTAAAACACCACAGTAAAACTTAGTCTTGGCACTCAGTGCCATAATTAGAGAAAATGCAATACATACCGCATTCCCTCTAAATATGGTACCCTCTCTTATTATGCCACCCCCTCTTTGTTAAAGCAAAAATAATTAACTTTTTCTTCCCGGCAATGCAAATAGCAAACATTCTCTTTTGATCAAGGTAATTTTTACTGAGGGGAAGACATGTTAGTGTTAACTTTTATTACATCAAGTTTTATCAATTGTAAAATGCACAAAATTGGATGTTTGCAACAATCAAAATGGCTATTTTGGAATTTATTTAAGGCACCCCCTCAGGAATTGATCTTGGCGGAATATCTTTATAAATAATTGAAAAAAGCAAGCCTGGCAAGTTCAACTAAAAACTTCCAGAATTAAAGCCTGGAATATATATAAGATACTCTTATGGACCCAAGAATGTAAGGAAATGTAATGTATCGTGGATCAGGATTTATGAGCTGAAATAGAAAGACGAGACTTGCATTCTCTGGAGACCGCAATAAACCATGCTACAGGAAAGACAGACAGAAATCAATTGTTACATCAGAGAGCCTTCCAACTACACTGCCTATCAACCCTCTTCAGCCTACATAGTTTTGACAAATTATTTTGTCAATATCCACGGTAGCTTTTGCATGCTTTTACACAAAAATTATTGATCGCCTCGTGCTTTCCAAAACTATTTCAGAGCATTTCACATGAACTAGGGCTCTAACTCCATAATCTGTGAGCATAAGTCGAACTATCACAGATTGGACCCAGCAATGAGTAGTTTCCTGTAGAGTTTGCAGTGTTTTGAATTTTGATGGGTTTTGTTCTGTTCTTCAGTTCTTACGGAACTTGCCTACAGAACTTGCGGCGCTCAACGTAACCATACTGTTGTAAAACTGTCGCGGTTGTCGCGCTTTTATCGTTTAACCAACAGTCCATACATGTATATGTTTGTGATGGTATGAACCATTGCCTTCCGGTGTCCAAAGTATCATCTTATGATTGAAGTTGTTACAATTGTTTTTAGAGTTACGCATGTTTTGATGACAAGATGTCATGGTAAGATTTAACTAATCTGAAGCAAGGTTTAAACTAATTGATTCACTGACAGTCCCTCTTGCGTGTTCTCACGCGTTTTTGTGGTTCTAAGTGTCTCAGTGTCATGAAAAATAAATACTCCAATTGTTTTGGTCGTGAAGTATTTCTTCGTTCGTATTCATCACATCAGCAGTTTATTATTTCTTGCTTTATGCCTAAATATGCAAAACGCGATGCAAAATGGTGAAGTTTTCACTGGTATCGCAATCAAGGGCCAATGTAAAGAATTTCTTCACTTGTCATTAATAGCAAGGAATTCCGCTTAGGGTGAAGCGATTGGTAAATCCCATAAACTTTCCATTACAGGAATTTGTATTGGAGAAGTGTTGATTATTCGCACCGGAATTTTGTTTGTCTCTTACAGGCACATAGCTCCGAGCAATGTAACTTCATTCTTATTGAATATGATGTGTCCCCCAATAGTCCTTTCAGTATCACAAAGCTGCTGTCCGTCCAGCACTGCTTCACCGACAGTAGATCCCTTCTCATAGAGTTCACTTATTGAATGTCACTTACAACATCTGCACACAGCACTCACTACGAATAAGTTAATCTGTAGAAAGTCTCCAATCATTTATTGATGAGTAATCGACCAGTGTAGACATCCTCTGATAACACAGAAATATTATTGGAAAGATACTTTGATAGGATATGCCTTGTATGGATTTGCGGTAAAACCTCACAAGAAAGAGTGATTTTATCTGTAGACTGCAGAGGTTGGTATCTTCCTTTGATTTACTCTCAGGGATTAACTGTCAATAGAATTCTTGAACCCATTTAACTCTTATGTTAAAACCACCGAGAAAAGATTGCAAAAGAAATTGTTGATACAAGTGAATGGAACATTGAGCATTGTTAGATTTCTATGACTGAAATGTCTGCTATTGCTGAATCGAGATTGCGTTTTAGCAGGTTTTGGTCGCACAAGTGGGGTTCATCCACGTTTTACAGACATTGTGTGTTAAATTACTCTATGCATAATTTATATGCTAATGCCACACAAGTTTGATATGTCAAATTTATTTTATAAACAAACGTACAAAAATACGCATTTCTTCAATGCTGTTTGTTTCACCAAAATATTGTGTACCACACAATAGCTATGTAACCATGCAACGTTGTCGCGAGAAAAAATGCTAACCTTGAGCCGAATCTGGTACGCTTGTCGCCTCATTTACACTCCTCCCCGGGTATATCGATATCGCTTATATCGATATCCCGCTTATATCGATACAATTTCTTGCAGTCAGTCAAATTAAAATATGCAGATATTTGTTCCACTTATATCGATATCCCGCTTATATCGATGCCATTTTTCCGCATCAAAAATATCGATATATCCGGGGACGAGTGTAAATGTCAGTTTATTTGCGTAAATGACCCTAATAATCGGACAAGTTTCATATATCTCGGTCCAACTTTACTGATACATGTATGGTTTAAAGTGGTGGATATCCACACACAATTTGTAAAGAAAACAGAAAAGGCATCGGTGCATCTTTTACGAGAAACCGTCAGTCAAAGTCATTTGAAAAGGAAATGTGCATTAAGGGAATTGAGTCTGTAATTAGAAAGCAAAACATCAATAGAGCTGCAATTGGTTAATGCATGCAACAGTCTAATTGGGGAATCCTGCCTTGTAGGCAATGTGTTAATAATGTGTAAGCTGGAAACAGTCTCCATCCGTCAATTATATGTGCCCTTCGGCAAGCAACCGTAATGGGAAGACACTTTCAACACCATGAAGTTTAGGATACGCTTGTAATAAAGATTAACAATGAGATTAATATGGAAAGAGCATTCAATCTAGTAAGAGCGCGTGTTGAATTTTTAGAAATTATTATAACATTATAAATGGGAAATTACATATGATATCCCCGTCGGTTTGTTTGGTAATCATCTGACCGATTCCCCAGCACGGGCTACGACAGTGATCAGTTTTAGAGAATGGATCATGTTCGGCATTATGTATAATGAGGATTATAACGAATAGAGGGACCTTAGTTTTATGGTGAAATATTATAATTTATTGACTTGCATCCACATAATTGTTAATTCAATTACTGTATTGACATTAATTAGTCAGACTGGTATGCAACACTTTAGACCCAATAATAGAACATTAAGGGTTATACAGCATCAATGTGAATTTCCACGCATTGTGTTGGATATTTCTGTAAACGATGGATATACACCTTCTATCTTAAATATTGAAGACAAATACAAGCTAAAAGACGTAAGTTTAATTCTGTTTAATGAATTACCAATTGCACTTTTAATTTTCTTGTATGGGATCGGTTTAGTTCACAACATCGCGATCGTTTGACACAGAAATGAAATGTTTGAATTATTCGTAGCTTGTGTGTATGGTATGGTGGTTCATTTAATCATGGGTAAAGATCACTAGTTCTATTAAATGAACTAGGCGAGTCACATTCCAAGGGTCAAAACTGTTTTGTGGATGTAATTAGGGAATTTCCAGAACCCCGACTTGATGCGGTGGACGCAGATGACGCAAAGGCTAGCTTTAGTAATACAGATATTTTGTACTTTTTGGCTCATTTGGCATAATTGCCAAAGAGCCTATGGAATCATGAATTGTTCATCATCCGTCGTTGTCGTTGTTGTCCTGTGTTGTCGTTGTCGTCGTCGTCGGCATCAGCATCTGTGCACAGCTGCCCTGAGCACACTATTGATCATAGAGACTTCATATCTTACACACATATGCACCTATATCCCATCTCAAAGCCTAGCAAAAATTATGGTGTTGTGACTATTATTCTCAATTTGGCAGCCATATTTGTTTTTTTCTTTGAACCTTAATCCTAGACATGCAGTTAATGATACAGACTTCATATTTGGTGGCCTTATTTGACATACCCTCTTTATTTTCTATAAAAATTATATTGATGCCACCTATATTTCTAATTTGGCAGACATATTTGTGATTTTGCATAGATCATCTATTTGGGATTTGATCTTAGACACTTTATTTGTATTCATGTGATTATGTAACCAATGTTGCCGTAGTCTTTCGATAATGCCAAATGAGCTCAGGTCCATCTGGACCTATTTTTAGATGTTGTGGTTATGAATTAAAATAATCGATAATACAGATAATTAATTTCATTCATGGACCGTGTTGTCAACTTGGCTGGTATTTGTTATATTAATAGTTTTCCAACGAACCAGCTTGTTACCAAGGGAACCAAAAGTATGGCCAACATATAATGACATTGTGTACCCACCTAGAGGACCAGACGAACCTCGACGACCAGCCGTAAGTTTGCTTTCCAATATTTAATTTTATTTGTCTTTGCTGCTCAGATTGGTACGCATTTATATTGATCATAGCAAAATTGAAAAGGTAAGGAGGGCAACTAATGTTTAAGACAGGATGACATGAGTACTGTATTTGCAATGATGAACACATATTTGTTATTGCTTGTAGGAATACTATCAATACAGAGCCAATGTAAAGGTCCAACATAAGAAGCTTTTCTACATCACTGGAAATGTAAGGATGATATTTTATACTTTTCCTTTAGTTCTTGATTGATTATTTTTGTTTCGCTGGATCATTTAATGGAGGTGGTTAAAAAATCGGTTACGGATGGAGACATATTTCAGTTTGCAGTCATGGCCACGTTTGGTTTTTTTTTAATGAACTCGCCTTTGCATTCTGTTAAATTTAAATCTCCATAGCATGCATACTTTATTGTCACAGTGTTGTTTTAATTGATCATAGAGACTATTGCACACTATTGATCATAAAGACTTAATATCGTACCAACATATGCACCTTTGTTTCATCTCAAAGCCTACCAACAATTATGTTGCTGTGACCATTATTGTCAAATTGGCAGCAATATTTGTTTTTGTCCTTCAACCTTACTGCAGGATGTACAGTTAATGATACAGCCTTCATATTTGACAGGCTTATGCACCTATGGGCCACCTCTATTTCTAGTAAATATTATATTGATGCCACTAATATTTCCAATTTGGCAGCCATAGTTTTTCTCTTTTTTTTTGTAGATCACATATTTGAGATTTTATCTTATTTAGATACTTTATTTATATCTATGTAATATTGTGACCTGTTTTGCCTTCTTTCCGTAATGCTAAAGGGCCAAATCAGTTCAGGTTCTTATTGGACCTATTTGTTATCTTGTTGTGGAACGAAATTCATTTTTGGGGGGCATTGGGACCCTCTGTTTCGGACTTGAAGTAACTCTGCAAATGGGATAAAGGCCAGTGTGGATCCTTCGCTTGTGTGCATACTTAATCCGACATTTTTCCACATTCATAAGCCATTTTATGAAGACTATACAACACTTTTCGTTAGACTGATAAGAGTATTCAGAAATCTGATAGTGGTAAACGAGCTCAGCACCGCACTGATCAATTGTTAGAGGTAACATTGTAGAGCCTGGTCAAATAATGTATGCTTTATTGATTTTTTTTTTTCAGATAAGAGGCATGACGGTTGACGAAGCCATTAAACAGTTGTCCTTCATGAAGAGAAAAGCTGCAAATATCATGAAAGATGTGTGTATGACCCATTTGAATTTTGAAATCTCGCTTCTATTGAAATTAACGTAAATGTTTGGTTCACTCCCTTTTCTAACCAACTTACAGAAATTTATGATTTCACTACTTTTTATCAGCTTTGTCGCAGTTTCTGTTCATGTCACACTTTTTGCCGTTGGAAGACATTTTTGAGAAAAGGACCAGGAAATTGTTTCAAGATTAATAAATTATCGATAGGGTGCTATTAAGTATCAGAAGTGATACATATTTACAGTTTATAAAAGTATTTTCTATTACTAAGAACACCATCTAGCAGTCACCAAAATTTTTGCTATTCGGTTAGGTTTCACTTTTAGTATAAGAATCAAAGTGTACGAACTGCTGGTCAAATAAATTTGACACTTGATTTTTATTTTATATAGATAATTGAAGAAGCACAGGAAATTGCAGTTCGAGACCATCACATGGAATATAAATCAAACATGTGGATAGGTATGTGCAATGACTATTACAGCGGTGTTTTATGGAAGAGGGTTCGGGTGACATGTATGACAAATGCAAAAACAAAAAGTTTACCCATACGTTTGTGTCAACTGCGATAAATACAAAGAATACACAATTACAATTTGGCAGTTTTCTTGATGCAACCTGGGAATAACTGCTTTGTGTCCAGTATAAAATCGTAGTAATAAATACAGTCGAACTTCTTTTGTACGGACCCCGGTTTGCAAGGACACCATGCCATTCCCGAACATTTGCCCTAAAAAATCCGGATGCCCTTGCAAACGGGGTTCGACTGTAGTCTTTTTTTAGATTGACTAGTTACTGCAGAGTCCCTTATTCATATTCCGTGCACATTCAGATTCGATTTTCACACGAAGTGTATGACCTTATTCGTATAAAGTTGAACTCGGAACAAAAGTGCTGAGCATTCTGAAACGGGTTTTAATTTTGACGTGGAAGGATTTCAAGATACCGTATTTCCTTCGAACACAGCACCTCCCCTAATTATGGCACCCCATATTTTTTGGAGCAAGATATAATTATTTAGTGCTAAAATGCCGTTTATATATTTTTTATAATGCCCAAGGCACTTTTAATGACATATTCATTCATGAGAAGACATTTTAAGTTCTTTAATAAGTGAGGTTATATTGGTACACTAAGCAGGGTTGCCACCGGTCAGGGAAAAGTCAGGGAATTTTGTTCCAAGTCAGGGGATTTTGACATTTTTATGAAGGTCAGAGAAAAGTCGGGGAATTTTGATCCGACTATAATAATTAGTCTACTAGTCCTTTTTCAAAATCTTATCGATCAAACTTTTGTAGGCTCACTTCACTTGGCAGATTTTCTAAATATCATTTTACTATAATTTTACAGTACTGATATCTAAATTCTTATTTAAAAGTATTTAATACTTTAGATAGAAAACTATCATAATTTGCTTGGCCCATATCTGAATCATTGTGTTCGTTAAATGGTAAACATACTTGAACATACGTCAAAACACATTCTTTACGGTCGGGGAGAAGTCAGGGAATTTTAAATGGATTGAAGAGTGGCAACCCAGCTGAGAAACAAAACCCGATTTGGGCCCCAACAGAATTTGGTACTTTGGGATATTTTTAATCGTAGCACCCACTGAAAGATTGGTCTTGGCATCCGGTGCCATAATTGGAGAGAATACGACAGTAGGATTCTCTTTCATGAAAATTAAAGGTACATGTTTGTGTATGGTCTTTTCTATTGTTTTAATTTTAAAGGTATTTGATTTAACCTTGATTCTTTTAAGCGGAAGCATATGCAAGGCGATCTAAAATAATTTATGGACTGCGGAAACATGCTGGATGGCGTTTTGGAAAAGTTCACTATCGATACTCGCACATTTTCCTTTGTTTGAGAGAAGGGAAGCCACCCAAGCATTACCATGCACCTGATCCGACTGGAAATGAAAAAATGCAGGTTTATTTAGACGATCTGAGAAAACGTAGAATTCATCGTGGCTTGTAGATGCTCTGAAAAAACTAACTCTCTTTTAATTGTTAAGTAGGAGTTCCGATCTCTTGCTTCCGTAAAGTTGTCGAAGAAACAATCAAAAACCATGTACTGTTTCATGCCAGGCATTTATTCAACACATTGAAACTGTAAGGATATGGTATTTCCGTTTTGTTTTTGTGATGGAAATTTTAAAATTTGTGTAAATAATGCTATTGAATAAACTAGACTACATGTCTTTAATATAGTAATATGATGTTCTGTTTTTCATGATTACAGTGATTTTGACTAGATTAAGTACAAGTTTGAACCATTGTTAGGTAATTGCCCATTCTCATTATTTACACAATGTACAATTTTATTGTGCGAACAAAACACGGTGAGATCAATTTAACAGTAAATAATATAAATGAACATGTAATAGACAAACGCCCTGGAGAACTCGGGGGGGAGGGGGGAATTTCTTCCCGGACCCATATTCCATGAGTCAAATCTAAACAACTCTAAAGTTGAACGAATCCCGACTGGTTACCGGGGACGCAAAGGCCACATAAAGTTATACAGAATTTATAACCGTTTTGGATGTATTTTGCCAAGATATGTTCTTCCTCATAAACAGCTGACCTTGGTGATCCTTGAGGTTGCATGAATAGGAGATTGCGGTTAGTAAATCAGTACCTTCCTGGTTTAGGTATATGCCACCAAACAAACCTAAGTTACTTTAGTATACAGCAAGTCAATCCCAAAAAATTCATGTACGGATGCACGTTATACTGCTTTTTATCCTCTTCAGCTTGCACGTGCACGTGTACGACAATCCGCAAAGCAGTGAATCTGTGAACCAATCCATAAGTCCCCAGCATATTTATAGTTCATCTGGCAAAATAAGGTAACAACAGTTGCACTTGTATCTTAACACCAGGTGGCATTAGTCACATTCACACCATGTTTAACGTCAAAGTTGCATCTTAACACAGTGTCCTTATTTTTGAGCATGTGTGTGATGTGTTTCTGGTATTTTCCTTTAATACGATTGAACTCCATAATATCACGAGGTTTTTCGGCAAACCAAAATCTGTCAAACTCGTACAGTAAGTAACCTGAAAAATACAGAAAGACAATTATCAATGTCCAACAACTAGTATTCCTTAATTTCAATTTGATCTTTCGAACAGTACTTAAGACTGATCAATGCCACGACCCACTATTGTACTACGACACACATTTAACAAATTTAACTTTAGTCTCTTCTTGGTTACAGTGAAATTATTGTATGTGTAATTTCGGACAGCATTCTTTTAATATTTTTGATTTAGGCTTTATAACGAAGGGTACTCACAGAAGACTAAGTGAAAATGTTCCAGTCTTGGTCTGCCCTGTACACTATTGTAAAAATGGGTTTTCAAGTGTCCCTGAGTCAGCAACTGATGAGCTAAGCCTGTGATATTGATTCCCACTATGGCAAACGAATACCTGCAAATCAGATGAAATACGACTTTGATAAGGTCTGACGGCATACCGAAGTACTTGAGTAAATATAATCACAGCTGTATCTGACTCGGTTAGCTCTCTTGATTGAAACTGTCATGCACATGGCATCTACCACTTTTAACTACATGTAAATATTGTTCTTACCCAAGTTGCGGATGATTTGAATGAGATACAAGTTGTCTAGCTGCTGCTGTGAAGTGCGTTACAAAATATCTACAAAACAAAATACGAAATATACCTATGAGTGTACCAGTAAAATCACATGAAATTATATTAAAGATATTCCTATGCGTAAATACTCAAAATTATGATGTTCCCTTACAACTTTTTTAGACCTTTTCCAGCTGTCACGGTGTATCACGTTTAAATTCGTCTAAATTAGTTTTGCGAGATTGTTATATGAAGTAGCTAATAACAGTAATACTCACATGAGATTTTGAAGCCCAAGTAAACCCATGCCTCTGAAATCAGTCATAGGATCATCGCCTTGGAAGCCTATCTCGGTCCACTGCTTACTGATACGTGATTCAAGCTTGGTCTCTGAACGGAGTGTGCTCCACAACTAAAAGTAAAGTTTACCACTTAAAAGTAATTCAGTTGACCATGTTATTTTCTTTAATTCCACAATACCTGCACACGACATTCTGTAGTAGTAGTGTCTTTATTAGATAATTAACGTGTTATTATTAACTATTCCATTTTTGTAAATTAAACATTAAATCTTTTTGGTTATTACAAATAAACATGAACATATGTCTCATATAATGGATTCCTTTACAATATTTCATAATTGAAAACAAATTATTTCCCTTTTCATAGGTAAAAGTGAAACATTGAAAACTTTTATTTTTACACATACCTGCAACAATAGACGTTCATGTTCAATATTTTCTGACGAGTACGGAATTTTTCTGAGAGCTTCAACATCGGCAATGAGTTGTCTGTACCCGCAGATCTGATTCAAGCATATCGTTAACGTCGGCCCAAATCTACAAAATTAATCATAGTTCATGGGATATGCATCGAGTAAATTGTAATATTATTCACAGATGTCTCTGCTGTCACAGGACATCCACACATACTTGGGGAATGATGACACAAATTTAAGCTTTTCTTCTGCTTAAGACATAATGATATAATTATCTCTTTAATAAATTATTTTAACCTTGCTGCACTCATCTTTAATTGGGATAGCTAACGTGGAACTGTAATAAAGTGTGATATGGATATGTATTTAATATTCGGTCCATGCAAAGCTTTTCAGTGTTTGCTTATCTTGTGGTTGTTTTATACTGTAAAACATGCTGTACATCCTGCCTTGCACAGGGTTCAAGAGGCATTTTCCTTATCCAAGCTAAGTGATGTTGACACATACCCAATATCAGGGTTAATTCATCACATATTAATATGTGAAATATAAAACTTCGAAAAACAAGAAAGCCGGGGGGCTTGTGGCACAGCTGAAAGAATGTTGCTGTATTACTATTTCTTGATGCACTTACGGG
>JBCAUI010524542.1:0-11681 GCA_038406195.1 Haplosyllis anthogorgicola | reverse complement strand
GGTTCAAAGAAAAATACAAATATGGCTGCCAATTTGAGAATAATGGTCACAGCAACATAATTTTTGCTAGGCTTTGAAATAGGACATAGGTGCATATGTGTAAGATATGAAGTCTCTATGATCAATAGTGTGCTCAGGGTGAGTGTGCACAGACATTGCCAACGCTGACAACGACAACGACGGACAATTCATGATTCTACAGGCTCTGGCAATTATGCCAAATGAGCCCAAAACCCTTAACGGACAGTGTAATTTTATCAACCAAGAGCCTCAGTAGCTCAAGATTCACATGCTTTTTGACACTTCTTCTCTTCCGAGACTGTTGTATTATAAAATTGCACTGTGAGAGATCTTAGCCTTTTTATTTTACTAGTGCCTGCTCACAAATGCTTATAAAACTATATCAATGTGTGACTTGACAAAATCCCTGGTTTCGAAAACCCACAGTAACCTCAAGTCGAAAACTGGGGTACCAGTGACCCCACAAAGTGTTCTAGGGGTGACAGGTCACTTACCTAGTACATCTATAGGTGAGAGAGGTCCGGGGGTGATGGGTTCTAATGCTGAATCAAGTGTGTCGTGAGATCGTTTGTTGAGCGCGGCCTTGAACTCCATGTCGAACGGGTTGAGCTCTGAGAGGTCCTCTAGCGTCGAGAACTGAGACAACTGCCGCGAGAAGAAGTTCTGACGTGGTGACGTCACGACCATCTGGTCGTCATGACTCCATGGCGTCTCTGGCATCTGTGTATTACAGATAAAGACAGTCAAATGTAAAGCAATATCTAAAGGTAGAATACTGCAGCTATAAAATAAAACTATCGCATGCATTGCATGAAGTTATGAGTTCTATTTCCGTACAATCCGACACCAAAGGCTTAGTGCCTACGCAATGCAACGGCCTTAGATACCATTTTGGGGCTACAGTGAAACCTGCATTTCACGACCACCTGTCATCGGTGACCAGATATCACAGAACCAAAACAATCATTTCTATTTACATCAACCTGTGCTTTAAGACCACCTGTTGTTTACGATCATAACGTTTGGTCCTACAAGATGGCCATAAATTACAGATTTTACTGCAACAATTATAGTGCTCGGCGATTACCTGAGATTTCTGTCTCCTGAACTCGAAGGTTGAGACCTGCCGGAGCAGCTGTTTGCGTTCCCGTGAGATGTTCGACTCCTCTTCAGGGACAGTCGATACAGACTCTCTGCAAGTACAAACACATTGTTAAAGGTGCCGCAAGATCTAAAATTTTCTGGCACACAATGCAACTTACAAAACTTTCTGGCCAACAGAGATACGAATTTGTGTAATTTTCCCCAAATGCCCGTGAATTTTTAGGAATTTAAAAATGATTTGGCAACCTGTACGCTAGTGCATCAACCTGATCTCAGGGGCACAGGAGTTTTCACTAAAATTTGGGCGAAACAAAAGAAGTGGCTCCCCCATACGGCAAAATGGTGCATCTGCCAATGCCACTGTTATTTTGTTACCCACCCCAACTGTTCTAAACACAGGTGGTGGCATGGTTTGAGCTGCAGTGAGCATCACCTTTAGATGAGCTTTAAATTTTGATGACGGGCTACAAGATGTGGCGGTTAACTTTCTGCAAACAACAGAAATATACATGTGTACAATTGCTTGGAAACACTTACTTGGCCATTGTGATGGCGTTCTGCCAGGTTTTCCACAGTTCCGGTGCGCTGGTCTGAAACTCGTCTGGCGCCCCCTGGTAAGAAACTGTACCATTCTCCATCTGAACTATCTGTAACAACAATGCCAGTAAACCTTGTAAAGAACAAACCTTGCTTGCATTGAGACTAGTTCACATAAAGTATGAGATACATAATCCTAAAACGTACGATATGTAAACAGTATAAAAGTACATACAACAAGGTGTAGCCACTAAAATCTGCATGATACGAAAATCAAGTTAATAGCCACTACATCAATTTTGGAAGCATTGCTCGTTCAAGGTCACGCGTTTACCACTTCAAAAAAAATTGTAGCCGACCAAGATTCCCTGGTGTCCTCTGTTTTGGACTCTGTCCATGGATCTATTGCTTGTGCACTGTCTCAACATGATCCAAAGTCATTCTGTACATTGGTGTTAGCAGGCAGCAACCTACATGTGTACTTACGGAGTGAGCATGCTCAAGGTACTGTAGCTGGTGTGTGACTAGAATGACGGTGCGCCGGCGCTTGAGCAGGAACTTGAGGATACCATCGTCGAAGATGTGCGCACCGACATGTGGGTCCAGTGCGGAGAGCGGGTCGTCTAGTATCACCACGTCCGCGCGTGAGTACATGGCACGAGCGATGCAGATCCGCTGCTTCTGTCCACCACTCAAGTTTATACCCTGAAAATATGGAAAACATGTTCCACAATTTGAAGGAAAACACCAATAGTATTCTTTTATGTTGATTTTAACTTAATTTTTTACCATGAGACATAGTACCACAAAAGATACTTAAAGCCGTATCAGCATCAGTATGTCTATTTTCAACAAATCTGAAACCTTCTGTACACGCATTTTGAGGGGATAAATGAAGATGTAATCAATCATGTGTACTAATGGTTCGACGTAAGGAGGTGTGATTTATATCTTAATTTCTTTGCAGTATACAGTAGTATACGACCACCGATTTTATGACCACCTGTCATTTGTGACCGACCAGATATTGCAGAACGAAAGTTACAATTTCCATCCAAATCAACTTGTGTTTAAGGACCACCTGTTATTTAAGACCATAAAAATTGTCCTAAAGGGTGGTCGTAAACGACAGGTTTCACTGTATTACAGTACATACCTTCTCTCCTATCTCTGTCTGGTCGCCGGCCGGGAGGATGGAGATGTCGGGGCTGAGGGAGCACGCCTGCAGCACGCGCTTGTAGCGGCGCGGCTCCATCGTCTGACCGAACAGGATGTTCTCCTGCAGCGTCGAGTTCATCAACCACGGCTTCTGCGGTACGTACGCGATCGTCACCTTCCTGCAACAGTAATAACAGTCTCCTTTAGTAACATATGGTAAATGTCCGATTCAGGGCGCATGCGCGATCGACCAGTTCTTAGGTATGCATCTCAATTAAAAAATAGCTCCGACTGATTGCTGACAAGGTACAATTATCATTGATCAACACTTCGCTGTGTGATTTAGGTTAGAATAGCTATATTTATGCTGGTATGATGTTAATTAACAAAATTACGCCTCCTAAACTTCTAAAACTGTTGATGTTGGGGAGAAATAAAGCCCTCTGCCAACATATTAGCAGTAAAAAGTGTGGTTATGAGTAAACATAAAAATGTAAATTCAGTTGAAAAAAGGGGTGGCCATAATTAGGGTATGCACCCAGAATCGGATATTTACGATACAAGCGTGTATGCATCTCCTTGCAAGAGTAACAAGAGAACGATAGTGACATCTACTGCCACTGCAAGGGTGTCGCCTCAGTACTTTAATTTGATGGGTGTTTTAACACAAGGTAGTCAATTTTGCGTCTCTATGTCAACCAATTTGTGAAATTTTGTACGGCATGTACGCCATGGTCCTGCTGGGCCTCTGTATTTTCAAATATGGTGTAGTGGTATGCGCTGTATAAATCACTGTATTGACGCATGTTTCCAAATGGATATGGCCACAAGACAGAAAATTTAAATGTAATATAATACAATACGTACGGTCTCCAGCGCACGGACCCTGCTAATGTGCACATCTCTCCCAGTGCAGCGGCGAGCAGAGAGCTCTTACCGGACCCCACACCACCGACTATAGCCGTCAACTTCCCTGTGAGAACACAATAACAAAATCTAAATCTAAATCGATGCAACTCCGCAGTTAAAACCCATGGGCACAGACACTCGAAGTCACAAACAGGGGTACCAGTGGCCCCACAAAGTCTTGTACCCTGGTCCCAGACTATGTACAGTTTTGGTTGTCACGTCACGTTGGCGACAAAAACGTAACGTTTTATGACGTCATTCAATAGACTGATTAATGTACAATTACTATCTTGTATTTAAATGTAGACCTATGATCATCACTTAAAACACTGGTTTATCCACAATAATACCTGCATAAATGGCATTAGAAAGCGTACCTGCATCGGCCCTGAAGTTGATGTTGTGCAGATCCTCCGCCTTGAGCTCCATGTCCCACGCGAAGCCCGCTCCCTTGATCTCTAGTGCCACGCCCACCCCACGCAGGGGGTCTATCGTCTCGTACATGAGGCTGTTAGACCGGTTCTGTGTGAGTCCTGCATCCAGCGCCTTCTTACCCCACAATAACTCTACAGTAGCAAACAATACGTTATTGATAAACCGTGATATGTTGCCATATGGTTAGCACACTGGTCAAACACCACAACAAGTCTACAGTAAGGAAAGAGAAAGCGTTATTAGGTGTGTGGCCTTACTTTTCTCGCATTTGTACATTTTTATGCACTGAGGTAAAGACGTTAAGGATCTCAGTGCATACATCTTTACCGAGTTGGAAATCAAAGACGTGTACATTAGCCGAAAGCAAACGAATGCTGCACTAATTTGATTCGCTATTCAAAAGAAACAAAGTATGGTTGGCTCCATGTAAAGGTTACGCATAATATTATGCACTGCTAAGAGTCCTCACCACCCGACACCACCCTGCCCCTACTCCCACCTCTTTCATTACAAATGCGTTATACAATGCGTGAGAATTCCGCCCGGCTTTGGCTGTTATGCAGTATGTACCTGCAGGAGTCTTCTCGTGTTTACTAGACTTGCCAGTGTCGAGCGCCGCTTCGTGAGTGGACTGGCACGACGGCGACGGACTCCGCTCCTCAGCTACAAGTAAACAGTGCACTGTATAGCCGGGGCGTAACGATACTCGGTCAGGGTCGGTTAAATATGGTTAAATCACATGCATTGAGAGTATATCTTCAACAGCACATTAAATAGATGCAGTTTACTATCAGCGCACAGCATTACTTAGTCAGATTATTAACCACCATTGTGTGACGGCTAGCATCCTCTTACTCCTCCAAACTTTCTTCATTGGAAAGGAGTCAGAAATTTCGTATGAAAATTTAAATTGGCAGCACCCACTCCCCTCTATCCTACCCAAAGGAGCAAATCCTGAACCTGCCATTAAGCACATTAAGCTACTCATAGTTAGCACAGATGTTACATAGCCGCAGGTTACAATGCTTACTCGCCCAACTAAGCAATTACCTAGCGTGATCGAAAAAATGTAATTACCTAGCGTGTACAGCTCATGATCGTCCGTGTTGCAGGCGTGTAGACTTCCGGCACTCTTGGGACGTTTACGCTTCTTGGTGAAGGCGCTCGGCAGCCTCTCCTCGGGTTTGGGCAGGAGCGTCGTCCTCTCGGCTTCACTCTCACTGTTCGCGTTACGTGAGCGCTTCTTGTGTTGCTCCTTGTACTGATCCTGAAACAGAAAAATTAGTTTAGCTAAGTTTTTATTGTTGACTGTGTTGTTGACCTTGTGGTTGCAAAGGTTTGTATTTTAGGTTGGATATCGCCGCATACCTCCTGGTTGGGTAGTACGGTCACCTCCACGTTGTTAAGTGTAGTGCATACTTCTAGGTTGGGTAGTGTACAGTGCACATACTTCTAGGTTGGCTACTGTAGCGGATAGCTCTAGGTTGGGTTGTACACAGTGTGCATTAGATTCGGTGGTGTATAGTCTCCATACCTCTAGATTGGGTAGTGTAGTACATACCTCTAGATTGAGCACTGTATATTGTGCATAATTCTAGGTTGGGTAGTGTAGCACATACCTCTAGTTTGGGAAGTGTGGCACATACCTCTAGATTGGGTAGTGTAGTACATACCTCTAGATTGGATAGTGTATATTTCACATATCTCTAGGTTGGGTACTGTATATTGCGCATACCTCTATCTTGGGAAGTGTAGCACATACCTTTAGGTTGGGTAGTGTAGCACATACCTCAAGGTTGGTTATTGTACAATGCACATACCTCTAGGTTGGGTAGTGTAGTGCATTTGCTTCAATCCTTTAGATTGGGTGGTGTAGCACATACCTCTAGATTAGGTAGTACATAATGCGCATACCTCTAGGTTGGGTAGTGCAGTGCATACCTCTAGGTTTGGTAGTGTACAATGCATATACCTCTTCGTTGGGTAGTATGGTATATACCATGAGGTTGGGTATTGCCTTACCTCTAGGTTGGGTAGTGTACATTGCGCATACCTCTAGGTTGGGTAGTGTATATTGGGCATACCTCTAGGTTGGGTAGTGTATATTGCACATACCTCTAGGTTGGGTAGTGTACATTGCACATACCTCTAGGTTGGGTAGTGTATATTGTGCATACCTCTAAGTTGGGTAGTGAATATTGCACATACCTCTAGGTTGGGTAGTGTAGTACATACCTCTAGGTTGGGTGGTGTATAATGCACTTACCTCTAGGTTGGGTAGTGTGGCTTTCTCCAGCTCGTCAGCGGACCGGCTCAGGCGGCTCGGGCTCGTGTTTCCGTTCGCGATTACCGTCTCTGTGTGCTCGTTATCCAGGATGAAGTGAACCCGGGTCTCCTTGGGCTGCAACACGAATAATACAGGTAAAATACGATGAGATCAAACCTCAGTAAATGCAACAGAGGTCAGTGTATTTGGGATAAACTTGTTCATGTAAAGCTAACTTGTTTTGAGCGACACCTGTCTTGGGCGACATACATCTGCCCATTTAAATGGTACTCACCGACATAGATCCAAACACAGAGTCCTCTAGCGGCGTGGGCCCGGGCGACAATTCGTACCCTTTAAAGTCTGACCCTGACATTGGTATGACCTTGACCTCACCATCCATGTCGTCGGGGCCGGCCTCTGAGAACCCCTCGTCGTGCGCGGGGGCTGCGGGCGGCACGGTGGAGGAGGAGCCGCCGCTCAGGGTGAGCTGTGCGTACTGCACCCCGCGGTTTTGCGGCCAGTACCCCTTCACCTCCGGCGCGAGGAAGAACGGCAGCAGTCGCCCCGTGCTCACCTACAGGTACATGTGGAGAATAGATTAGCTGCTTGAAAAAAAGACATACCCAGGAATCTATCCAATTGGTCTCGAAAATATCTCTGTTCCCAGCCATACCCGTTATCCCCATATTCCCTAAAACCTTCCAAGCACTCTTCTGCTTTACAACTTCCTGCACCTACCGTTTTACCCCCTCCAAATTTGTACCTTTTGGTGTATATTTCTTGTTAAAGAAGGTAAGGGTACTGTCTGTCACAGAATACAAAGATCCTGCACCACTGGTTGAGAAGGTGTGCGACAAGTGTGGCCGGCTGCCTGCTAACACCCATGTACAGTGCACGCTTTCTCTAAGCAGAAAACAGGTGTCAATTGGCAGTGACTCTGGGGCAATAGCACGCAAGTGATTAAGCACGCAGGTTACAAATCAACTCTGGCTTTAAATAATATCCCAAGTCTGAAACAGGGGTACCAGTGGCTCCGCATAAAAATTAAGAATAAATGGTGAACTGACCTTGCCGTTGATGATGACGTTGACGATGAGCGGAAAGAGATGGAGCGGGAGCGAGAGGATGTCGAAGAGCGCGAGGGACGAGAAGGCCTTAGCGGCCGAGAGGGGCTCCTTCTGCAGGTACGGGTAGAGGCTGAAGGCGAGCAGGGTCACGATCACAGGGGCGCCGTTAGTGATGAACACTGTAAGATATTAAACGTTATATAATCAGTCACAGGGGCGCCGTTAGTGATGAACACTGTAAGATAATAAACGTTATATAATCAGTCACAGGGGCGCCGTTAGTGATGAACACTGTAAGGCAAAAACACATTATGTAGTCAAGTCAGGGGTGACACCGTGTATCCACTCTTCTGTAGGCATGGATACAGGCTGAAAGCTCACCCAACAACGATATGATGAACCTTCAAGATTTAGGTCACACTGACCTAGATAATGGACATGCTGGTCTTCTTGTCACAGTTACCCTTTGTCATATTCTGTGATTTAGCCGCACTCGTACTTGTACTGAAATGATATGACTGTCATTTGGAGAAACAAAAGTAATAATTTACGTTGCCCTACCCCCGTGTCCCTCTCTCGGTTTGTTGATGTAACCCTCTGCACCCCCGTGTAACCCGTCTGTTATATCACTCAAGTTACACACTTTTTACGTCCAGATACGTCTGAAGAAGAGCTCATTTTATTTGTGATGTTCGGCAAAGAAAATACGTCATTTGAAAAACGTCTGATTCTGCGTCGCAACGCTGCCGAATTATTCAACGTGATAATTGCGCGACGTCGCACATTCTTAACGTTCCGTGACGTCACGTTTACTGCTGACGTTGAGTCTGCTCATTTCACAATTTCACGACTTCTTTCAGACTTTCAACGACTTCTATCAGGCTTTCAACTTGACGTAACAGCGTGTGGCTTGCCCTCGCTCACAGCCGTCTGTCAGTGCCTGCAGCAGCGGGTCTGTTCGTGTCGCTATGTTTTATCGCTCTTCGCTCAATCAGGGATCACAATATATCATCTCACACCAACAGCTCCAACAGCTGTCTGACATCTCCCGCCTAACGTCTTGTTATGTAACATTCCTACACCACCAAGATCAACATGGGTGCATTGTACAGTCTCTGATCCGTGTAAACAGTGTTTTCTTGCTGCCGCAATAGACAGCTAAGTGATGAATGGACAGCTGCACATACTACCCCACACAGAGGTAGCAAGCAGTAAAGACAACTGGATACAACCCTGACATACAACCCATGGACAGAGCCACTCAAAGTACAAAACAAGGGTACCAGTGGCCTGGTACCATATTAGAGAGTGCAACGGTTGCAACCTTAGCGGCAAACATTCTTAGCTTCTTCAATGAATCACAAAGAAACTACGCGTGAGTTACTCACTGGTGATGGCGGCGATGCACGAGCCCTTGAAGAGGAGTTTGAGCTGGCGTCGGCGCACCTTCTCCACGGCGTCACAGAAGATGTGTTCCAAGGCGTACAGCTTTAGGGACTTGATGCCCTGCAGCAGCTCGTTACACATGCGTAACCGCTCGTCCGAACACTCCTGCAATTACAATAATACGTGTAATAATTAAGGCTTTTTATACTTAAAGTGTTTGGATTACATTTCCCGCCGCTCTTGAAATTGGGATTTTAAAAAAAATTATATGGCGGATGAGCACGGGATAGTAGGGTCACCTCGGACATGATCCGTCTGAAGCGGATCTGGAAAATGTTAATTTTATTTGTATTTTATATTCATGAACAGTTTGACTTTCAAGGACCAAGTTCAATATTTACTTTTATTTTTTTCCGATCACCACACTTTGAAAATCTTGCCAGTGCAGAGTAATCCAAATGATTAAAAAGAAAAGGTCACAAATTCACTCGCACACAAGCTTGTTAAAATTATTTTCATAGAAACACGAACACATCAGAGAGAATCCTGAATTTCACGGTGGAGGGGGCGCAAATTGATATTTTTAATCCCTAAATACAGTTTGTGCCATGAAAATGAAGAAAAATGACGAAAATGCACATTCATCCAAATGTACACGTACGCGCACCCTTCTATTTTTCTACAATAGTTCCGTCTACAGGTATTTCAGCTGCCAGTTCGTTACATTTACCCCTGACATTTTGATCACCTCTTCCTACCTAAAGGTAAACATGAGAGTTGAGGTATTTAACTCTTCGACATTTAGAACCAGGCCAAACGATCTGTATATCACTTCATGGAGTGTAGTCTGTACTATCACGTCTGTATGTGCGTGAGTGTGTGTGTGTGTGCCAATGATGGTATTTCTTCGGGGGGCCCAAAATGGCGGACAAACATGGTTGAACAGAAGCCGGAGGGGGGGGGGGGGCAGGCCCATAAAGCCCCCCTAGATACTGTAGTAACAGGAATGATCATTGCGTTCACTATAACATTTATTTAACTGATTTATTTACATCAACAACACTTAAAGAATCGCAAAACGTCCCAACAACTCCAAATATTTGTCTGCTTCTGGTGGAAATATTTCCACTTTTTACTCCTTTGTTTTTCACGAGTCTAAGGAGCTTAAAGTGGCTCTCTTATACAACAATGTTTAGGCCTGTTTTTTATCGTTTGGACTTCAACTCAAACTGTGATGACAAGAAAAACAAAGCAAAATACCTCCAACAAATTCTACTAATGCGAAACCTATCATCAAACAGTGCGTTTTCATAAACTTAACGCGCATCCTTTAAAGCGTTAAGAGTGTTGTGTACATGCCGCGCACTTTCATAAACTTAATGCACATCCATAACGCAACAAAATGTGGCGTTATGTTGGTTTATTTCTTAACACTACCAGACCAGCGTTCTGTAATTAACCAACATACAACATTTAATGCTTGTTGTTGGGTTAAAGGATGGGCGTTAAGTTTATGAAAACGAGCTGATATATTTCTGCATTTCATGCAGTCTTGAAATTTCAGTGATCATATACTAGAATTACAGCTCCGCAGTGGCACCAATTAAGAATTTACATTTTTACCTGTCATTTACGACCGCCTGTAATTAACGAACAAAATATCGCTTAAATTTAAAAGAAGCGAGTGAAGATGACAGGTTTTACTGTACAAATAAATTCTTCAATCCAACGTCAGAATGAAGCGTAACGTAAAACGTTGCCATTTTTTGACGATTGAGGCAACGTAAAAAGACGTTCACCTACATCTCTCTAAAATGCAGGGTGGTTCTGTTGTGAGAATGTTTGTATGTATTTTCACTGTATTTTCACCATGTTTTTATTTGACATTAAACAGCCCCAGTTCGTCTATATAAAAGTCACCTTTGATGTCACATGTTCGTGACAAATTCTCAGGGTTTTGTTAAACCTCCCGTGAAACTACCGTATTTAGCCCAAGGCACCCTCTCTAATTGAGGCACCCTCTAATTGAGGTACCATCTCTAATTGAGGCACCCTCTCTAATTGAGGCACCATCTCTAATTGAGGCACCATCTCTAATTGAAGCACCCTCTCTAATTGAGGCATCTTCTCTAATTGAGGCATCCACTGTAATTGAGGCATCAACTCTAATTGAGGCACCCTCTCAAGAGGCACCCTCTCTAATTGAGGCACCCTCTAATTGAGGCACCCTCTCTAATTGAGGCACCCTCTTTAATTAAGGCACCCAACCCCACAAAAAGTAAATTTCTTAAAGTGGCCAATTTCTTAGTACAAGTCAATTTCTGCAAACTTTTCAAATTTTTTCAACATTAACCACGACCAAATTCTGGCATTTTAATTTGAAGAAGTACCCCGATTAAATTTGGTAAAACTCGTGATAAGGATTCGCTGCCAAAAAAGCTATTCAACTTAAATTTAGGGCAAAATGCAGAGCAACAGAATCACTAACAGTATTTTCCACCGTTTTTCTACGACAACTGCCTTTCAGACCCCCGGTCATTTTAAGATCAGATACTGCAAAACTCAGGTTTATATCATTATGTAAATGAACCTGCATTTTGAAACCACCTGTTGTCTTTGGCAGTACATTATGGCCACAAAAGGTGGTCGTAGATTATCGGTTTTATGTTATGTTATTTAACTCTAAAATGACACGATACAGCCTGCATTGAGTTATTTAAATTCATATATCATGATCATTATTTGCTTTGCTGAAACTGATAGTAAAAATGCTTTGTAGAAAAGATTAATGCTGC
>JBCAUI010524531.1:0-11681 GCA_038406195.1 Haplosyllis anthogorgicola | reverse complement strand
TCTGCTGCACCTTGAAAACCTACCAGTGCAATGTAATCCAAATGATTAAAAAAAGGCCTTGTATAACGATAGTGCGAGGGATGTATATATTATTCGCCGATCTAAATATCACAATACGAATAGGAAATAAAAATTAAACTAAAATTATGGAGGGCATGATGCGCTGAACGTGAGTCAAGTTGCAATTCATTTCTATGCAATTAAAACGAAGTTAGGAAAAGTAGGTAATGTTGTGACTACCTCTACTTTACTTTCCGCAAGTTTTCTTCTGTTTCTTTAATAATAAGTTTAAAAAAATTTTGTAACCATGGTAACCAAACAATGCTTGACGCCATGGTAACGGACAACATAATGTCACAACGGTTACCAACACCTAGTCGCATGCGGTTACTCACATGTCACAAACAAAACGTTTAGTCCTTAAAACGTTTAACTCAAAACATCATCAGACACAGTAGCTCTGTCACGTTTGTATCAAGATGAAAAACAAACTACTGTTTAAAGGGATGACATGTTAAATAGCACCCAATTTGTTTCAAGATGCGTATCTCAATGCATAATACTAATCTTACTATTGTATTTGAGTCTATTTGTAGGTAGTCATTTGAGGTATATTGTAATGTTTGCCTGCAATTTAACCTGTCACTCCTAAAAATGGAAGTTTTTGTTTGTGAACAAACGAACCAGACAGACGTCTCTGGATGTAAACGTGACCAAACTAGTTACAATATCATCAACGTCGTAACGATCCATACACGATATGCGACCACGGGCACACAGATGCGTTATCACTACCGATACGCTAATCTATTGCTTTCCGCTACTTTCGGAAAAACATGCTGTAGCGGCCGGATAACAAGCTCTAATAGCAGCAAAAACGAGCACTGCAAAATAGCAGCTTGTTGGTCGCTCGTCGATCACGTTTTTCCTTAATGTTTCATTCATAAAAATATTTGCTTTGAGTTACAAAATTTAATTCAATATTTATTTTTCGGTCGGCGCACTCTGAAAGTGACCAGTTTCAGTAGAGGCATTGTTGAAAGTTACTTGCTAAAGTTGTTATTTTTGCAGAATTTATGTAAGTTAAACTAAAGCTGGTTAGTTATAAATGTAACACTTTGACAAATAATTCAAACGCTGGGCTTGAATGTCTTTCCATTATTCATCCTATGTTACTTATTAAGTAACAATTATTTAATAACCTTTTATGTTACTCACAATTTGCACTAGATATTTTCAAAAATAAGTAGTTATTTTGATGACTTTGGTCTGGTCAGAAAAATAGTGACAGCGAAACAGAGAAAACAAAGTGTATTTATGACATCACAGTGGTGACGTCATAGCGTGGAAGGTAAACAATGTTAGTACAGAAAAGTCATGTTATATGAGGGGTAACCTTAGCAACGTGGTTGCCCCTAGCAACAAAACCGGTTACCCTTAGAAACGAGTCTGTCCATCAATATAATAATCCAGAGGATAGAGATTCCTGTTTAAGAGATAGAGAGAATAAAAGAGAGACAGAAAGAATATTTAGGATGAATACTTAGGCATATGTAGGAGAACGACAGACGAACAGACAGACATAATGACAACATGAGATGTTAGTCGAGGTATATTCATTTAGAAAAAAGGTTCTTGTGGACTGAGCTAATATAGCTTAATTGTTGTGTATTTGTTAATTAAAAGGCTAGCTTAAAGCTTACTTTTTTAAAATTCCAGTTGCAAGAATAGAGTCCCCGTACTTGTCAAAATTCATATTTGGACTTGAACTCTATTTATTCTACTTTGGCAGCAAAATTGAAAGTTACAACAGATTTTACAACAATGTCTTGTGGTGTAAAGTATCAAGTTACTTGAACCGTTTCCATAACAACTTCATACTTTATTCACATTACAGACGCCAGATTTACGAATATTTAAAAAAATTATCAAAAATTTAACTTACACAAAGATTTGATTTCTTTGAATTCTTATTTTAGAGGTGATTGGTTTTTTTATTGTAAAACATTTGGTCCATTAAACAAATAATAAAGTTTTATGTACAACTTTGCAGGTTTTCATTTGGCTAATGCAGGAATATAATTTTGTATCACATTAAATCAACATAACAAGTTTTTGTAAACAATTATATACAATTATTTCTACAAATGTTTTACAATGTTTAACCACGCGTTGGGCTTTGAACAGAGCCATTGGCTACAGGGACTGGTGACGCCCTCTTGCGGTGGTTATTACTGGTGTGAGGTGCTGCCCTCTGGGTAGATGCAGTGGGCTGATTACTCGGTGGCGCCCCCACCGGCCGAGAAGGAGGCTGTTCACTAGGTGGGGCTGGTAGAGTAGTTTTATGAGGACTCAATGGCCCGTTAATTTCTTGAGAGGGATAAGAAACAGATTCCACCACAGCGCCCATCCAACCGTCATCTCCCAGAGGGAGGCCAGACATGTTTAGAGGGGGGTAGATATTTCTGTGCCCTGATTTTTGGCCGCCACCACCGGGGCTGCCGTTTCTATATTCAGGGTTTTGGGGAGAAGAGAAATTCCTGTGAAGAGAAAACGAGAAAAAACAAACTGTGATTAAAAAAGAGAAGATTTAGAGCGAAAGATTTAGGATGTAGAAAGAAAATATCAACAATAAGTTTTGTTTCATCTGAAAATTACCCTGACTTTTATGTTACCTTGCCATGAATTATAAATTCTCAAGAAAGTCTGAAGACAGAGTATTCTTTTTAATGGTACTACATCGAGTACTACATTTCACATTTTATTTTATTTTATTTTCTTTGGTGTTTGGTTTTGCCTTTCCCTAGAAATCTGTCCATGAATTCTCATCTGAGTGAAAGATTCATTTGTTTCATTCTATATTATGAAAGACATGTCCAAAATTGTGTCACAAATTTACTGATAGATGCTTTGAATTATGGATTAATTCATTTGCACATTTAGTTAGACGCATTTGACATGCATTGAACACTGACTATATTGAGCCTACTTGTGTCAAAGTCCGATGAACTTGGGAACAGGCCACATACGCACTGTGGTATGCACACTTTGTTGTGGAAAGGGTGGTAAACAAGAAATATCAAATTATAACGTAAATTTCAAACGACTGAGTATTTATTATTTAAAATAATTTGATGACATTTTTATATTTTAAAATTAAAGATAATGCCAACTTATTTAATCTCAATTTCATGAATAAAGTTTCACAAAGTCTAATATTTAACTGTTTGTACATTTGACGTATCGTCTCGAATTAACAGCACGTTTTCATACCATCAATACGTGTGCCACTAGCGTAAATGACAAATTTTAATCTTGACATCGTTAGTTTAACCTACTACGTCAACGTTTACGCCTTAACTGCACAAGCGTTGATGGTTAAGAAAATGCGCCCCATACCCTCCCTCCCCAGTGCCCCCTAGCGTCGGAAACCAACATCCCAACCTGGTTGACTATTTAATTTACAGTTTCTCCCCTAAAATAAGTCTAAAAGTTCGCATTCAGTAATTAGGAACATTGCGGCACGTGCCTTGTCAACACTGCATAGGAGAATCGCTAGATTTGTGTTCTTTGCAATTATAAATTTATAGGTAATATGGGGTTGAACTTTAACGTTTCTTCAAGATATTAAATAACAGGGAACTCACCCCTCGTACGTGTGCATGTTCGTCCCCGGCATCTCTAGTCGGTTCAGCCCCGAGTCATTAGAGCCTAAAATACAATGGGCAAATAAAATGAATGGAGATTAAAATTATAATTTTCGCAGATAACTTGGAAATCACCTTCTACAAATTCAACCAACTCGGCAGAACTGTTTGTTTACACTGAGCACAGATCTTCTGAAAGTCTCTTGAAATACTGCAATCTTTCGCTCATGCCTCTCTGTACATTTGTCACCTCTAGGCCAGACTCTTTTTTTATTTGTTTGGTGAATTACGTTCTAATGAAGAAATTTTTTAGAGCGGCGATCGAAAAAATAACTTTGCTGATTATTGTTGTATTTTCAATTCAAATTCCTGAAGTCGGCATACAGTTTTTTTTGTCCAAAAAATGTTTGACATGGTGATGAAAAGTTCAACAATTCTGCTTGATGTTAGGGAGCAGGTGGAAACATAATCCAACAAATAAAAACATATGACCTCACATGCACAATAAACACATTGACCTATACCTCAAACATTTTACCGGACCCTAAACCCAACAAATCACAAAGAGAAATAGTATCTAACAAGATATATTTAAGGTATGTCTACAAGGTGTTGGGGAATATAAAGATAATTTTGCGGTTGTCCTGTTTACGTCTTTACACTCTGCAAGATTCAGTTTTAAGCGAACCCCGTCACTGGCGCATCAAGGATTTTCAGTATGGGTGGAGGCGAGGGTGCCCAATGTGAAGGAAGCCATCATAATTTTTCGCCCAAAATTCTGTTAACACTGCTTGAAAATGAAATTAATTTGACCGTGGGAGGAGGGGAAGAGGCACGTGCCTCCTGTGCTCCCCCAGATCCACTGATGCTTGTGCCATAGTCCCATTATGTCCAAGAACGCATCATTCAAACGAATTGCGTTTTGATTATGAAGATCGTTAGCTGGGACATTTAGCAAAAAGACATAAACTGAATTCCTGACTGTAGCTGGATGTGACCACTAAAAGTACGTGTCTAGTGAAAAGTACATGTATACAGTGGGACCTGTCGTGACCGGCATCTTGCCTTTTACGGCATTCCAGTCCAAACAAATTGGTATGCCACTCAAGACAGGTCCTACTATGTCCTTATCAAGATAAATGCTCGTGCAAGATTCTTCTGCTGTGAGCAGCACGATTCCTCAAACCGAAAATAACCGCCGCTAAGGATATTCACTGTAATTGATCATATTGTTTGCATTAGGCTGGTGCCGTTGTAATAGTAATGCTTAGCCGTAGCTGTTGTATTTGGTAGACCCGTCTTAACTGTTTAGCAGATGCTCTGTATTCTCCAATGTTGTGTGCCCTCTCTGCCTGCTTGCTGCAGGGGTCGATTTTATGTGACCACTGCTGCGATGTTCTCTAGTGGGGTGTACACAGTAGTAACTTTGACAAATACTACTGTGCATCATACTCGCAATATTTCACCCTGGTCTGTTTAGAATAACTGCTTTCTAGTGGTTATTCTTGTTGGCGGTTATTTTTGGTAAAGAGTCGCGCTAGTAAGTTCTCGATGAGACAACTATACATTCTGTACATAACAAGGACGAGTTACACAGGATCCTTACGGTCTAGAAAAGGTTCATATTATAGTACAATAAATATACCCTTGAAACAACACCAAAATAAAAGGTAACGAGAAATATGTGAAAAAGTGATTATGTGGAAAAACCTCGTTTACCTATAGCCGTATTATGGTTTTCTACGGAGAAAAATTGAGTTTTTTATTCCAACTTTTTAAAATAATAATTACAATAAAACACATATTCTTTACAAACAGGTTTGATTTTTGTTTTTATTTGGTGGCGACTGTCATAGCCCTAAGCAAAAACTATTCTCTGAGGCTACTGGATTTATTCTCTAGTGATGCATTGAGATCCTTCTGTGCATGGAGCTTGCACGACAGCACCCAGCCACGGTCGCCTGTTTTAGGTAAATTATTTGATCATTAC
The DNA here is from genome assembly GCA_038406195.1 of Haplosyllis anthogorgicola. NCBI lineage: Eukaryota > Metazoa > Annelida > Polychaeta > Phyllodocida > Syllidae > Haplosyllis > Haplosyllis anthogorgicola. The sequence goes on along the minus strand of JBCAUI010524531.1, from coordinate 6,044 downwards.
ACAACTTCATAATCTCAGTAACTAATCAAATTAAACTTACCGAATGCCATAGCAGTTGCGGCTTTCAATTTTCGTTTGTATCTAAAATTGATAATATTTGAATATAAGTTGCTTATTCATTTGGTAAAATATTAAGTGGAACTGAGCTTATTGCAATGTTTAGTTATGAAATTACGCCAAATGAAATCACCAGATTGCTTCTCTGAAACAAACGTTACGCTGCAGAGTCATTCGTTGCGTTACGTTTGCCGCTGAGGTGGAATCTGAGGACTTAAGAATTCGTCCTATATGTACAAAAGTTGACGTAAAACGTTTAACTTATAACTACGTACTTTCTCCTGCACATGAGGAATGTCGCACAGAGGATGATGAGCAGGACGAGTAAGATGGCGGCGACGATTATCAGCACAAGTTCAAGGTCACGCTCTATAAAACTGCTGTTCGCTGACTCCACCTCCACCGCAGGCTGAAACGATTTTTAGGTCAAGGTAATTTTTAAATTTGTAAATTGCTAACCGTTTTAATTAATAATGCGACTACCTGTACATGCACATTTAATTCAGCTTTCGCAATATTCATATCACGCAATATTACATACCACAATTTCTATGACGTTGTATTCTTTAAAAAGATGAACTAGGGATTGATAGTTTTGGTCAATTAAGCTGAAAAATAAAAGAATAATTAAATTTATTGAAGTTCTTTATTTCATTTGGAGATTCAACTAAAAATATCTGTCAAAATCTAATTTGCACAGTAGGGAAATAAAATTCTATACTTACTCTATGAGATACTTGGAATCAAGCACCTGACCCTTTGAGTTGATAGCGTGGATATACATGTCCGCTCTGAAAGAAAACGAACAAGAAAAGTCTTAGCAGGGTCATATGGTGACTGCTGCCTAAACAGGCAACTGAGTGTTGCACTTACTCTATTTCAGTAAAAGTTAACAACAAACGCGTCAGGAGGCACGCATGTCCATGGGGTTTAAGACCAGGGTGATGTCACTTGCACGTTAACCACTGGTGCCACACTGGCATACTGGCACACATGCCGCTAAATAACTTTTGAATTTAAGGGCATTTTAGGGGAAAGTACACAAATTTGTATCCCTGTATACCAGATAGTTTAATAAGTTGCATTGTGCACCGGAAAATTGCTTACTCACTTGTAAGCAATCCTCCCCAGTTACTTTTGATTGGCTTGCTTTCTGCGGAATACGAATGTACGCTGTATTCTATGACACTTTACCTGGAAATTTTGTGTTGTATTTTAACATTTTCATACAATTATTCACAACTTACTTCCTTTCGTCGGACTTGCCGCGGTTGTCCTCGTGAATCTGGATTTTATCCACGTTGATGATGGTGCCGGTGATGTTGGACAGGAAACTGAAAAGAGCACGTGGGTATTTAACAATGGTACAGAAAAACAACAACAATTAATGGGCCCCATTATCAGGCCCCACCAATGATTGCACTCTGGTCCCAGAGAAGAGTCACACCCCACCAATGGTTGTGCACTGATCCCAGAGAAGGGCCAGTGATAGCTGCCATAAAATTTGTTGAAATAAACCTTTAAAAATCTCACTCTGAGAAGGTGTCCTTGCCGTCGTCAACATCGTCCACTGTGCCTCTCACAATGACCTTGACCCTCTGCTCCTCGTTCAGAAGATAAATCTGTAACACATCATACAATATAATATATGCTGTGAAAGTAGTTTTGTTATTTCCCATGAAACTACTTCTTAAGGTTTCCTCAAATAGCACTCCCGCTTTAGATTTGTATGTAATGCACCATCTTTGTACAGTTCACTAAAACTTTGAAACAAATGTCCCTGGTACTGATAACTTTGACAGATCTAAGGGGTCTAAGGGGTGCCACCGGCATGCACCCCCTCCAACTACCCAACTTTCTTTCATTTTCATGGAGTTTTGGGGAAAAAATCAAATGGCACCTCCTCCAATGGTTTGAAAGCACCATGGCATACCCCCAATGATAAATCTCGGATCAGCCCCTGGATACTTACCGACACATTTGCCACGTCAGAATGACCCGGAACCGAATCGCTGACCTTAACCTGGAAAGAGAAGTATCCCTGCATATCCGGCTGGAAGTAGATGTTGGTGTAGAGAGTTCCACTATCTGCATCCAATAGGAACGGGGCTTTGTTCTGGAGGTCGCGGAGCTGCGTGCGCAGGGGCTCGGTGATGAAGATGGCGGAGTTGATGGCGAACAGAGCCTGTTGGTTCTGTGGCTCATCCGGGTCCAACACATATTTCTGGAAATATATTGGAGGTATAGTTTTTAATAATAAAAATTGTGTGACAATGTGCACCACAACCTGTTGAGGTCATAGGACGCACTATTGAAATGTACAAACATTGTTGATAATTTGTTGGAATAAACCCAATCAAATCATGAACACACTGCATAAACTATTTTCATACGATTGTCTTAAAACACAGGCTGATTTGAATGGGAATTATAATTTTGGTTCTGTAATATCTGGTCACAAATAACAGTTGGTCGTAAAACTAGGTGGTCGTAAATGACAGGTTCCACTGTACTTGGTAATCAGTTCAAGCCAGTGACGGTACAAACCTCGAAGTAAAGAACTGGTTCCTCTCCTGGTTGGGTATCCCTGGTAACACCTGCCGTAAACTTCTTCCGCTTGAACTTAGGTCCATTGTCATTAATGTCCTTGACATTGACCGTCACCAATAGCAACGACTCATTAGAGGCGTTCCACGTCACCTTGGTAACGCCTTCCCACCTTCCCGATACACAGTCTTCCGTTGCCTTGAGGATGAGTCCCACCGAGGCGACGGATTCACCGTCCGGTACCAGAGATTCCCGATCCAGCGGTGACGTGAGTCCGAGCGCCCCCGTCGTTTTGTTCAGGCTAAACTGTGACACATATGGCTGATCACCACCTGTGGGAAAATAATTATTACATTAGTTAAAAGAATGAGATATTTGCACCTCAGCAGAAGTACATCTGCTTAATCACGTCGTCTGCTAAACTGACCCATTTTCTTGCTTACTGATAATGAGCCTTCCATTCTGGGAGGACCCTTCCATCACTGGTAACCTTTTAATTATGATACTTTCACATTGAATTCTGATTAGTTGGGTTTAATCAAATGAAAGTAATATGAGTGCGGACCCCACCCACACAAATCTTTAGTTGATACAAACATTAAACTTTTTACTTTCTAATAAGTTTTACAAGAAAGCTGAGAATGTCCGATATCCAACACAGGAATACCAGTGGCTCCAAAATGGTTGTGCGCTGGTTCCAAAGTTTACACTAAGTGACGGCAACTGTTGCCACAAACAAAAAAGAAAGAACGAGAAATAAAAGCAAAAGTTTCAAACGTTGTACTCACCCACGATATAGTAACAGATCTTGGAGTTGTTTCCGGTGTCCGGGTCACTAGCGATGTTGACGTCCGTCATGTGCGGGTTGACGTTATCCTCGAGGATGGAGACGGTGTAGGGCGGCGGGAAGCGCTCCCGGTCGAAGAACGGAGGGTTGTCGTCCTTATCCTGTATCTCTATCGTCAGAGTGATTCTGTCGTCGTAACTCGGAGTTCCCTTGTCATAGGCGCGCACCTCCAACTGAAATGAGGAATATGAAAACGTAAAGGTAAAGATTACGATTATTATTGTGTCCTCCATGTCCAAACCTGACGGTGTGTAGGACACTTTTGACTTTGCTGTATATTTTTGTACTTTTGATTAAAATTTGACTCAACAAAATTGACCCATAATTTTTCCGAATGATGTTCGATGGTCAATGAAAAGTTTTTGTGTTATTTGGGCTCGTATCATTTTTTTTTTTCATTTTACAATTTTTGAATTATGGGATCGGCAGAAATGTAGTCCAATAAATAAGAAAGTCTGGCCTAAACGATAAATGTGCCAAGTACTTACAAAGTATGTGCTCTGTGCCTCTCTGTCCATCTCGGCGTCGGTGACTATCTCGCCGGTGTTCTGGTTGATCCGGAACTTGAGCCAGTCCTCGGTCGGGTTGGTCACGGTGTGCACGAACTCATAGAGGATCTCTCCGTTTGTACCGTCATCACCATCGCGCGCCATCACCTGGGTCACCCAAGTACCCGTAGGAACATTCTGAAGAAGGAAATATATCAGTAATTAGCATTTATACAAAGAAGTTCACCTCATTAATCACTGATCTATTTAAACCGGATTCAAAATTGTATATTTGGCACATGCAAAAGAACCAACTTGGCTTTAAAACCCTTTGGGAGGGTCACACAAAGTACAATCAGTGGTCCCAAAATGGACCGTTGTCCAACAAAAAATTAAAATGAAGATGTGGTGCCTGTACTGCACACCATTTTTGTGGGTTAAATTATCTAGGAATTAAATCTGGCAGAGGTAGGTATGGTTATAAAGATATAGCAGCAGCATGTCACTGACAATCACATTTTGGGTATTGGTGACATTGTTATTGACCGGGAACATTTTTGATATAATGAGTTAAGATTTGCACATTGTATTGTAATCCGGGTAAGAAGGTTTTGCATTCATGTGTATGTTAAGACTGGCATACAACAATATAACAAGGGCAGGAACATTTAACACATGTACGACACTCACCTCTGGTACTTTGATGGCGATGTTTGCATCAGGTCGGTAGATCTCTGGTTTATGATCGTTCACGTCCTGCACGTGTATGTAGACGTTCGTTCTGTCGCTGAGCGGCTCCTGGCCCTGATCTAACGCTATCACCACCACGTGCAGCCAACCCGTTCTACCCCGCAGAGCCTACAAAAGCATGATGAGTACTTTTTTATGTACATTATTGTCCACTGTTAGTCAGTTACGTGAGTTTAATTTTTTCTTTGCATAGACTGAGCTATAATAACCATGTGCAGTCAACTGGTTCTACAATAAAGCATCTGCAAAAATGATATTCACTGTTGGTTGGTTCTTATTTGTCAGCACAATTTTGTAAACCATGTGCCCTGCTCTTTATTGATTTATAAACATTTTGCGTGTGTTTATTTCCATTGGAACATGTTTTACCCTACACAAGGTTTTTTTCCTGTTTGGCAAAGACTTTTGGACATCAAACAGAGACAACACATTTCTCGCCGCAGGGTCGATAGAGTACAGTGTGAGCTAGCTAATTCCTAGTGTCTACAACCTAGATACTAGGAAATAACCCTTTAATTTTACCTGTTTGACAAAGACTCTTCCCGACACAGACTCCACGTCGAACAGAGATGATGCGTTTCCTGCCGCTGGGTCGATAGAGTACAAGATGTCGGCATTAACGTCGTCGTCAGCGTCCGTCGCCTCCACCGTCGTGACGTAAGCGTTTACCGCAGAGTTCTCCTGCAGACTGTCCACCGTGTAACTCGCCTGCTCAAACCTGACAAAAGTAAAAATGTGTTTGCTATTGTTCAATTGCAGGTCTATCAAGTCAAAGAATTAATTTCTGTTTGTTAAATCACATCATTGAAAATGTGATTTGACAATGTAAAAAAGATGTTCTGATGCAACCTGCAAGGCGGATCCAAGAATTTCAGTGGAATGAGGTGCCCCATTAAAATTCTCTTAAAAATTCTGTAAAATATGGGCAAAAATCCCGTGAAAAAGAAAATCTCAGCCGTAGACGGAAGCGCGCTTCTCTGCATCATCCGCTAGTTCTGCATATGACCCACAATAGGTACACACCAAAATAAGAACATAACGTTACCTTGGTGGGGAGTCGTTGACGTCAGTAAGAATGACCGTCATATAACCTTTCGTGACGCGCTGTTCGTCCTCCGGTGCGTTGTTATTGTCACGCGCCTCTACAGTCAGTGCATACTGCCCTGTACCCTCCTCTCTGTCCAACACTCCTGCGACCTTCACCTCTCCCTGTACAGAACAATGATATACCTTTTTGTATAGTCAGGGCGATCGGGAAAAAATAGGTCCAGATGGACGTGAGCTCATTTGGCATTATCAAAATACTTATACAATTTAGGTCACAATATCACAAGGATACAAAGTGTATAGGATCA
>JBCAUI010524520.1:0-11681 GCA_038406195.1 Haplosyllis anthogorgicola | reverse complement strand
CACACATGACCAATGATCATGTAGAGAGCCTACAGAAGCATTTCTCCTTAGAAACACAGTTTCTATGCATTTTGGCTATATCCAGGACAGGGATATCCATATATGGACAATTAGGACATGACCCAGGTCAAATCTAGCCATATATGGGCAATTAGAATATAAACCGTGTCAAATATAACCATATATGGGCAATTTAGACTGTCCAGGCACTATGTGCATTCATGTGCAACTGCTTGGAACCATTTTGGACAGAGAATTTGGTTTCCTCTGGCTCAAAGAAATACTATTCCTGTCGATTTAGGTTTTTTAAAGCTTTTTTATTGAAATAGAAGTCACGGAAAAAAGCCAAAAAGAAAAAGAATCATTGCAGTGGCGGATCCAGGATTTCCCATAAAGAGGCCGGGTATGTGAGAATTATAGGAGAAGAGAATTATAGGCTTTATAGGAACCAATTTCAATTTTTATTTGTTTCCCCGTATGCAATCCAAATGATTAAAAAAAGCCTAAATAATAGCATAAAAGTTTGGTGCAAGAAAGACATACAGTAACTGTGGAAAGAAAGAATTTGTTTTAAGTAAGAAATGCTTTTCTTCCTGGGATCACAAAGATGCGTATGGTTTTCATGAGAATAAGTAGGTTGTGGAAGACTTTGATCTAAACTCATCTCTTAAAGCAAACATAAAGATATACACTTTACTTTAAGAGCTTTATTAGTCTATCACACTTTGCGTTGATAGACTTCTGTGAACGGAAAGGTGGTTTTGTTATTGAGTCAAAACTGGGCGTATGGAATCCCTGCCCCCCCCCGCAGAGGCAGGTGGCAGGTGAAGTAGCCTGGCCTTGCACCATGCTGGCACAACCCAATGCATGTATATGCATGCCCCCTTCTTATTACTACTTTTATACCTAAAAGGAAAACTGTGCTTTTTTCATTTCAAATTTGTGTTCAAATATATATACTACTAAATTACTGCATTAAAATTATTCTACTTCCTGAACAGTTAGTCTGCATATATGTAATGCCATTTATTGTAACACTGATAGATTTACTGTTTTGTGAGGAATTACTTCAAATTTAAATCCACAAATATCACCTATAAAATGAATGCATCCAAACTTTGAAGAGTAATATTGCATAGGTAGATATCATGGAAAATTAATCTGAATGTATATTATGCCATGTTTTGTGAGACAAACTGCATTATGGGATATATTTTAGGAAATGAGTTCAGAAATGGTCCAAAACAGGGTAAAAATGCATCATAATTGAATGGGACCTATGCACTAGTGCTTCTTAGATCCTAATCTATCCCACTACCAAGTTTCAGAACTCTATGACTACGTTTTCTGGCTAAAAATCATGAAAAACTGTCACATCTTGGAAACTGCTAATCATAGACTTCTAACCACCACCACCATTGGATTTGGCATGCCTTTTATGCTGTAACTTGTAAACCTTTTTGGGCACTTTTTCCCAGTCAAAATCAACATTTTCTGTTTTTTGCCAGTCTCAATTTACACCCTGGCACATTTTCTTAATTTTGACAGGGAAAAGAGCATGGAAATGGCTTGGAAATCCCTGCATGTAGGTTTTGGGGTGTGCTGAATCTTTTGGCAGTGGTTTTGAGTCTACAATAAGCAGTTCCTGTGATATCAAACTTTTTTGGGAAAAAGTGGTCCAAAATGGGGTAAAAATGCATCATAGCAGAATGGCACCTATGTAGCACTGCTCCTTAGGTCCTAATCTACCCCTATACCAAGTTTCAAACATCTACCTACATGTTTTACTGAAATATTGCTTGCTAGTAACAGTAAACGTAAAGATTAGGTTAGAATTGAAGTGAAGCTGGAAGTATTGGGAGAGGGGAGTGCATATGCATGCATTGGTTTGTGCCAGTATTGTGCAAGGCCAGGCTGCCTAACCTGCCACCTGCCTCTTCTAGAGGGGCGAGGGGATCTGACTGCAGATAGACCTATCTGCACACATTGGGGTATGTCAGCATCTGGTCCAAGGTCAAGCCACCTCACCAGCAACTTGCAAAGGATCATGGGAGAAATTTATATTTTTTCTTTTTATTATGGGATTTTGTTTGTTTGTTATTCCAAGCGTTATAGACATTTTACCCGGCCTACCCGGGTAATTCTCTCGTTTCTTAATGTGAACAGCTAAATATAGCAAAGCAGTCTTAGGCCAGACATTTTTATTTGTTGCATTACGTATCAATGGAGGAAATTTTTCAGAGCGGCGATCGGGAAAAAGGACATAAATAAAAATTGACTTCGCTGTATATTTTTGTATTTTCTGATTAAAATTCATGATCCACGAAGTGAAGGAAAGTTACAATTTTGTGTTATTTGTGCTCTGATTCAATTATTTTGTTTTCAATTCTTGATTTTTGAAGCGATTGGAAACGTACTCCATCAAATAAAAAACGTCTGACCATATTTACAATTCTTGATTTCTTAGAGAAATTCTAGTGAAATTCCTATCATTCTTGGACAATCGCGCATCAAAAGCACAGCGTGAAATTCTTTCGTTCTCTCCTTTGTTCTCTCCGTTTAGGAAATTCCCGAGCTGAAGCGTAATCCAACATACAAAACTGTCTGGCCTAGGAACTTATATATATGAGAGTGGGTGGATGAAAACACATTTATAACCATTGATAGACTAACAAGTTTTGTTTCGAGTTTATTACACTTAATGTTTTAATGCTTTGACAGAACCACATGAGACAATCTGTTCCACATACAATTTCCACAGACATTTAGTAATTGATTTATTTCCTGTTTTGAATTAAGAAATATCAACATCAAGCCAGTGAAAATAAGAAAAGTTTGAATTGACACCATGATTGAAGTAAAATTTTATCTATTCGGGTTTTTAAAGTTTTTGTTGGACCAGGGTCCATTTGTGAAGCCACTGATTACCACTGTTTTGGACTTTGTGTGACTGTCCCCATGGGTTTTAAAGCCAGGGTGGATCTCTTGCCTGCATTCTTACTTTCTTGCATGTGGTGATCCCAATGGTCATGTCTGGTGCAACACCTGCCTTTTCCACCAATAGAGGTGTACACTGTATAAGTGTGCATATGGCATGGCCAGCTGAGATCTTCTCACATGTATCAGCTGGGATTAGAACTCCTGACACAGTGGTGAGATGCTCAGCGATGCATGACTAAGTCAAATGCGCTAACCAACTGAGCTATTCCACCCACCCTAATTTATCTATTTTATGTATTCTTAATGTCACGGAGGTCAAGTCTCGGCTCGTGTGCAGGACCTGGGGGATTGAGGTGTGGGTTGGTTTTGTAGTAACTGCTCTCATGGTTGCAACATTTGTACACATTGATGACACTTTATTGTGGGTTGTTTCCAAACTAGAAGTTTATTCAATACTAAGAAGAGACCCTGAAATACATAACATCAGTTTTACCATTTTGTTTACAATGATTCTACACATTTACCATTTCAGTTCAAACAATCTGCAAGGGTTCTTAAATACACAAATCCATGAAAATCACCATGTTTCATACAACTCTCATGTTTTACACATCAAGTTACACATTTTACATATCAAAATACTCACAATATTACAGAGAAACCTTTACCACTGTTTACAATCACTTCAGTTACATATCTGATTAAAAAATGCAAATACCTCAGGATTCTAGAGATGTTGACTGCACCAATGTTTGAAAAGTTCTTCTGCAGATGCAGAAGATACAGTTGTTTTATAGTGGCTTTTTGTGATGAAATCATCAGTTCATGTGATGATGTCATCAATTTGGGTGATGATGTCATCAATTTGTGTGGTGACATCATCATTTCCTGTGATGACATCATCAATGCACCTGCCCTTAATGACATCACAGCAATACATTATGGCATCACAGGAACACACTTTTGTGTAATGACCACCAAATTGCCCCAAATGGCATCAAAATAATTTTGTTAAGTGCAGTCAATTTTCAACCTGTGACATTAAGGCAAAAGTAATTTTATCCCTTACTTGTAAACTTACATGAAGTTTTCAAGTATCTAATTTACCCAGTTAAATGTGAGAACACTTTGTAAAGAAGAAATCAAAATGTATCCATCTTCCTTTCCTCGAGTAGAATATGCAAATTTCTTGTTCTAGTTGTTATGTTATACATTGAAAAATCAGTAAGAACTCTATTAATGTTTATCAACTATGCTATCCACTGGAATCGGTCCGCCGAACAAACACAGTTTTTATCTAGCAGAGTTTCTATATTCACAATAGTTAACGATTATAAAGGCATGGCATTGATTGTAAAAAATTATTATAAGTATGCGACAATTATTATTATTACAAGTGTGAAACAACAAACCAAATCTTGTTACAATCCAAGTTCTGTATATTTTACACTATTCTATTCATGGCTGCTCAGTTACCTGAGGAAAGTCTGAAGTGACACCAGGATTCAAGTATAATTTTACCTCTACTTGTGGCACATGTACGTAATTCTATCTCCTCTAACATTAGGTTTGAAAGTGTCTAATTACCCTGGTTTAAATGTAAGGACGCGAGGAAAGTGGAAGTATCGTTTATCAGTCATGTTCCTGTATTCTTGTTACAAATTTTGTAATGTTTTGTAATTTTGTATATTCTAGCAGAATACTTGTATGTTTTATCCCCAAAAATCCTACAATGGTGATTTTTTAAATATTAGACATTTCTTCACAAAACTTTAAGTAAAGTACTACTAGTGCCATACCCGAATACCCTAATCAAGGGCAACATTTGAGCAGATCAGTAAACGTTTAACCTTTGTAAATTTCAATGGGATATTTGCCAATGATAATAGAGTCATTTGATGAAATTTTGCTAAAAAATTGGTTCAACTTAACTTGTATCTTTGCTCTCAAATATTTTATTTAAACTTTATTTAACCAATATATATGAAACTATACACAACGACAAAGTGGTCTTGCAATTTAATGTGTGTAAAGTTTTTGACTGATTTATTAATTTTTGTAAAAAAAATATGTACAAAAAATACCCAGTTCAAAACTTTAAGGATGGACTACATTTGTATTCCGTACACAGTGTTAGCATGAGATTGTGAAGTGATGTCCCAAGGTAGGAAAGCACCATAATTACATAAATGACTTAGACACAAGTATTCACTATCCCTTTGTCTATAAGATATGCCGTCACAAACAATGACCATCATTTAGCACATCTCCAGTAACCTGTCTGCCCGTCCTGACCTCTCCTGACTGACTCCTCTACTCCACATTGCTCCACATTACCAAGTACCACACAGAAGTACATAATAGAGTTAGTGGGGGATGAGACACCAGACGGTTCTCCCTGAAAATCTCGGGAGGATGAAACTATTGTTCATCAGTCCTGATATTTGTCTGTCGAATGACAGAGAATGTGGTCGCCCGCCTAAAAAAGTGACCATCCCATTGCCATGACGTTGTTTGCTATGGTAATATAGTGACGTCATTCGACAGACACATGATGTTACGTTCGATGTAACGACTTTTCTAGTTTTTTCTTTGTTGGACCAGTGTCACTGATTGCCCCTGTTTTGGACTTTGTGTGACCTTTCCAACGAATTTTAAAGCCAAGGTGGATATCTCATCTACACTCCTTCTTATTTGTGCGCAGTTTCATATCTGGTGCTGCACCTGCCTTTTCCATTAGGGGTTGTACAATAAGCACGTACACGGCAGGCTCGCCTTCCAACCATCCTTCATGCAAGCAGCAGAGGGCAGGTTGCATTGGTGCTCGAACCCAGGCATTCTAAAATTTCTATCAACCCTACTGTCCTCAACATGACAGTGTCTTCATCTGGTTCTTTTTGAAAAACCCACGCAGAGTAATTCCAAATGAAGTATTTTCTAAGTTTAAACGTTGCACCAAAGTTATTAGCACAAATGCATTATGGTATTATTAATATAAACTGGAAATACTTCAAGATACTTTCCTTAAAGCTTTAAAACCTCATGTCTATTTTCATGATACTTTCCATTATCAATATGAAGATGAATTAAGGAAAGCTTTTAAATAAAATATCTTAATGTGGAAATTCCATTCACTGTAAAAGCTTTAGTTTATTTCGGGGTTTTTCTTTTGTTTGGTGAATTTGTGCAATTTCACCAGAATACTATACTGTACATTTAATTCAAATTCTTTAATTCAAAGCCATTATTTCTATTGAGTATTATAAAACGTAACCCTAATTCTTCAAATACAGGAAATACCACTTGGATTCTGTAATATCAGAGGATGAAAACCATTCATTGTTCCTAAACATTCCTAAACTTAAATGACAAACGGTCTGAACTGATGCTGTGTAATCATTACGGTACAGGTCTCCAACCAGCAATTTAGCCCATAAGCTGGTGACATCTGCTGTTAATTGATAAATTTTTACTTTGGTGAACCTGGGCCCAGTGAAATAGTGCACGAGCATCAATCAACTGATAGGTGAAAGGTGTGAACTGACATTGAAGAGCAGATCGTACGCTTCTCTAAACAACTGGTTCATTGGCGGATCCAAGATTTCCCGTACGGGGGGGGGGGCGCCCGGACTGGGGGGGGGGGGGGGCGCCAACCCAATTTTCATCTATTTTCGCCCAAAAATCGAGAAAAAACTGCATGAAAATGAAGACAATTTTGGCCGTAGGGGGGGCGCCTCCTGCGCCCCCCCCCCAGAACCGCCAATGTGGTTCTGAGCAAATGACCCATGACTCAGTCACATGACATATTATTATGTGCATGCATCACTACTCAGCCTTTGTTTCTACAATACCAACATCAATTCTCTTAAAATCAGCTACTGAACTGAATTGTGTTGTTGGAAAAGCGTACCATAATGTAACGTTTTGCTGATCCTCTTTTGGCTTCTGACGTAGAATGTTACACCTAATAACGAGTATATTCATTGACGGATCCAAGGGGGCGCCGCTGTCTCGCGCCCCCTCCACTTTTTCTCCAAGATTTCTTCCATTTTCATGGCTTTTGGAGGAAAGTGTTAAAAGGCTCCCCCCCCCCCCAACCACCTAGAGGTGCCGGGACGCCCAATACAAGGAGAAATCCTGGATCCGCCCCTGATGTTCACGGATAACACCATTAGTACACATCACGGGCGGACCAACCGAAGAATGGCACAGACCTCCTAAACCTCTGAGGACCTCTCAACCTCTCAGTAACACAAACTGAAGAACTGTCCTTAACGACTGTGTGATTCCTGATTCACTTTACACATCTTCCATTTACCAAAATGTCACAGCACTAGAATGTCACGATGTTATGGTGGCCTCCAGTCCGCAGCCAAGGAAATATGATTTATTCATTCATTATGGATTTAAATCCTCTTTTAAGACCTTTTTGCTTGGTACTTGTTATGTTGTTACGCCATGCTACCTACGTAATGGTTTCTATTGTCTCTCTCCGTTAAGTGACTGTCTTGTAAAGTTTTTCATCAAATAAAGATTTGTGTTGTCGATCCTAAAAGTTTTGCACAGGGTGTTTTTGTAGATAATTTTTCCTAAAATGCATCAATGTATCTAAAACTTGACATACATAAAATATGAACAGTGCCTTAATATGGCATGCAATCTCAAAAAGATTGGTTGAACAATTTTCAAGTGAGAGGAAATAATAGGCTTTAAATCTGTGGTAAATTTGGGCAAAAGTTCTCTAAATGCCTCCATTATCACCCAATTTGGGCAAAAATCCCATTGAAATACATTGAAAATAAACTTTCACCAATTTTTTTCAAATTTTTCATGTCACTAAGATGTGGTACCAGGAGTACTTTGTGAAAGTTTTGTGATGAGATTCCTCATATTTCAAAAGTTATCCTTAAAAACACCCCATACAGGACTTTCTGGATGAACTATGAAGATCGGCGAGCATTATTTGACTTTAAAAGGATATTACATCAATTTAAGAAACACGTTAATTCAGTTTGTACTTTAATTTGCCTTGGTTTCAGAGCTGACTACGTTTTTTATGTGTGATGCTAAGCGGTCAGGTACCAATTGACCCATAAAATAGAGCTCAGTCCATAAAAAATTTAAAAAACTTTGAGATGTGACATCCTGAATAGGACAGGCAGCAAACAGGATTACGTCTATGTTTGTTTCCTCTGAACGACAAGGGCTCCTCCAGGCGACTTTTTAATCCGTCAATTAGCATTAAAGACTAAATGTAGGGATGTTAAGCACCATGTTTTCATCAAGACATACGTCTGCAGAGTAACGGTCAATCGCGACTTTTCCATTTGCGTATCTTGGGGAAGTTCCCTTTTCGGCCATTTTTTTTTCGTTTTTATGCAGTTTGCTTCCCTATTTTTCAGCAAAAATAGAGGAAAATAGGGTTACTGCCTCCCTTCCCCACCCTATGACCAGGTGTAAGAAAGCCTGGATACGACAGTGCTTACATTTGCCAGTTCTGCTGGAATTCCTACTGCGAAACTTCTTGGCTTAGCAATATAGCTGTTGTAATATTAGTCTAATTTCCAACTTCGGTAAATCTTCCAGACATCAATAGAACTGTATTGGAACATGCACGCACAATCCATCTGTTGTAGCTACTCAGTTAGCAATGAATATTCATGATATCTCAGGCAGCATTCTAGCTGACCACAGCCCTGAAGCTCTCAGTTGGTTGCCAGCACACTTGTATTTCTGGTAGTCTTTTAGAAATAAATAGTTGTGTGTAAAGGATTAGTTTGTCTTCTTCCAATACATTCCATTTACGGGTACGGCATTTAGGATTAGTTCCAGCTTACGGAAACTTCGTCAGTAGCTATACCACTGCTTTCTTTTGTAGAGCCCGTGTTTAGATAAAAGAAACTCCTGGTACTTGGCCTCCCTATTTATTTCCTTCCGTCAATGACTCCTGCCAGGCGACTTTTTTATCTGACAATTAGGATACGATCCAAATATAGCGCCACACACGGCTCTAGTGTGTGCTCTCGTGTCTCCGGACCTAACTCCGTGATTTATGACTCGCGCCGTTCTCTTCCGCAATTATTGCCCAGGTAAGCACATGTGTCAACACTCTAAGCGTAGTATGGTGAGATTGTATTTCATACTATTCTCTCTAATTGCGCTTCTTGACATTTAAACTTCCTCGTGCATCAGTTTCTTACCTGTTTATTTTTGCTAGCGACATTTCCAGTTTTCAGAGCAACTGACAATATGCAACTCAGGTATTAGAGCCAGGTATTTTTAATTTGGACGTACTGAAGTGTTTTATTCTACCACTCTTATCTCACATTGGTTACTTCATACCAACGCCTAAGGTCTGGAATAACTCACCCACCTTCCCTACATTGAACTAAGCATTCCTATTGGTTAAAAGTGATCATGTGACCAGTAGGATAGGGTAAGTTTAAAAAGGTAAGTTAAAATGTACAAGCACTGGCATTGGCTTTTGATTTTTTCACTCCATAACATCTTTTTTATGATTTTAGTAAACCCTAAGTCATAATTGTGGTAGAATTAATTTAATTTAAAGAACTGCATTTGTGGTAAGTTAGCCTAGACCACTTGTTGGTAGTTGAAAATAGCCTAGATCTCGGATCTAATTTTCCACTACCAACTCGTGGTCTAGGCTAACTTAGTACTTAATACAGTTCTTTAAATTTACAAACAGGGGACACGAATGCCCTATGTTTTTGGACTCTACCCATGGGTTTAAAAGCCAGAGTTGATATGTCTCTGGCATGTTTACTCACTTGTCCACTATGCTGCCCCAAAGTCGCTTTTGATTGACACCAGTTTCTGCACAACAGGAGTGTACACCAACACTTGAAGGCTTCACTAGTAATTGCTCCCAACTAACCGAATGTAGATAATTGTTACAGAAAAAAGCAATAAGAATGTAAGGCTTCACTAAAATCTCATTAAACCGTGTCACATCCAAGGAATGTAAACATTTGTGATTCCGGGGAGAGAGGCGGGTACACTCGATAAAGGACAACAACTGGGACTATTGGAGAAAACTGTGACTGTGTCTGTGACTGTTAAAGTATTCCCAAATAGAAAGAATATTTTTTCTCCGACATACCACATAAGCTGATATCAAAGTTATTACATTACATTAGCAGATCATGACCGATGCATAATCAGATAACGTGCCGGATTTATTACATTTGTGTTATTGTCTCATCCAATTCCTACGTCCGGGACGCTGGATGTGTAGTAGGCCACACGTCTTTTATTTGTTGGATTACAGATCGAAAAAGGGAAATTTAGAGTGGCCACAGGAAAAAAAAGAAAGAATTTACCTTGAATGATATCTTTGTATAGTTGAGGGAATTTGCATGTATCTCCACAAAACTATGTTCACTGAGATGATATCAAGTAAAATTTTGTGATATGTGGGCTCTGCTTCAATTTATTTTATCGTTTATGCGATCTTGAATTTTAGAGGCGGCATGACGCGTAATCCAACAAATCAAACAGCCTGGCCTCACGGGACCTCCCACAAGGCGTGTAGGTGTCAGCTCAATCAGGACTCCTGGCGCGGGGTCAGTACCGTCCCGTTAATATACTGTAAATACACCGTACTGCTGCATAATGTGAAGGTAATCAACCTGCTATGTCACCCTGTTGTTACTAGACCTGTAATATGTTGGTAGTGTCCTTATCTGGCATATCATCCGGTTATGCTGAATTGGATAACATGTGGGAACAATCGAATCCCATGCTGTGCTATTAATGAGAAACCATCCCATAAACACACCACACTGCTCTGCAATGTTGTGGTAATGAGTCTGTCTTGTCACCCTGTGGATATTTATTTCATCTAGAAACAATAAAATTCCATGCTGTGCTACTGATGAGAAACATCTGGCATTGCTTCAGTACCATCTCGTAAACACCCCATAATGCTCTGTAATGTTGTGGTAACGAGTCTGTCTTGACACCCTGTATGTACTGATATCATTTGGGAGCAATAGAATCCCATGCTATGCTACTGACGATGGAACATCTCAGGCTCAGGATCGGTATCATCCCATAAACAGACCACACTGCTCTGTAATTTGGCCGTAATGAGCCATCCTGATGCTTACTTATGTGTCCTTACGTTGAATGGCTTGGCTAATGGCATTACTGGCAGTAACACTCATAGCTCAACTTTGTATAAACTGTCGCAGTCCCTTCTGTGAAACCAACAAACAATGATTTCTTGGTTTTGGGCATCTGATTTCTGTGCAATCAGCGAATCATCTCTGGCAGGCCAGCCCAACATCTCACACTTTTTCAAGGATTGGTGAACAGGGACCGAACACCTCTCTCTATTTGACGCACAGATCATAAGATCATTGTAGAATCAGGTCTGCAAGGTAGCGGGAGTGGCAGACACGAGAACCCTACCAATAGGTCTCCCTGGTTTTTGAGATAGCTCTGGCAAAGTCTATGGCACAAGTCACTCCGCCCACTCACCAAGTTGCAAGCTGGCACAATTAACCTAAAGATACTACACTTATTATCTGAAATGACCTTTCATCTTTAATAGAAAGTAAACTGTAACACAAATAATAGTACAATTATCACAACACAGACACGGACAATTAATAAACTAGAGCCGTTACGCAAAACGTAATGTCGTGTCTGCCGAATGACGTCACAATGTTACCAAAGTAATGTCATGGTAACAGAACTATTTCTTGGTACTACTTCTT
>JBCAUI010524509.1:0-11682 GCA_038406195.1 Haplosyllis anthogorgicola | reverse complement strand
TGATAGGGAAGGCAAAACCACCACCTCACCTAAGATCAAGAAGTACACCAGTATCCATACCTACAATACAAGAAGAGGTGGATAACATAGAAACCCCCAGTGTATATACAATGAGATTGTAGATATCAAGAGTTCATAGATAGATATCAACATAACCCTAATAACCCAGATTCAGTTTTCAGGGTCTTGAACAAGGGTATGCAAGATATTAAATATCTAAATTGTAGGTTAGGTGGTCATTACAAGACATGAGGTGCAAAATAATCCAGATACCACACCCAAAGGTAGACCAGCTAATGAGAGAGACTTGTTAAACAAGCATAATTTACTGCAAAATCTGAACACAGCTAACAGTGATGTTTTATTAGCTAGACAATTACAAGAAGAAGAAATAAATAGCCGCAATCAGGTAATAAACCAAGAACTGGGGGATGCAGAACCAGCAGCTCAATTGGAAATGGAAATTAACAGTACAACCAATAGCCTTGACAGATCAATTTCCCATGTGGTAATAAATAATTCTGGCAATAATACCCTAGGTGATAGAACCAATTCACACCACTTAAGTAAAAGAGCGATTAGTACTAGTACATTTATTATCTGCAGCACCCCTCCAGGTCAAAATGAGCTGGTAATGATAATCTCTAATAGTAGTGAAGAGGAAATCAAATTAGCAAAAGATACAACAGTGGGATATGTGTATCCCTTGAAACTCACCATACCTACAGAATGTACAATAAGCATATTGAATGCTACATTCAATCACTACTCAAGTTCTGAAGGAATGATAGAAAGGGAATATGAACTTTCTAACATCCAACTACAGAACACAATCAACACAATAATTGATTCAGAGTTTACCACTAGCGCACACCAACACCAGAATGTTGAGAGAATCATGCCATTCCCTGATAACTCAGCCTTCCTACACCAAGGAAATAATTACCCCAAACCATAGGTACCCCAGGTGGATGCTTCTGTTGATGCACACACCTGTCAAGCTCTGAATGACCTACTGGAAGAATATAAGGATGTATTTTCCACACATTCTTCAGACATTGGATTAATACCGATTGTAGAAATGGAAATCAAAACAGATCCTAAAGCCAAGCCAATTGCATGTAGACCATACCTGCTTCCTCTGAAACACCAGGAGTTTGTAAAAACAGAAATCCAAAATCTACTGGAAGCAGGATTGATTGAGAGGTAACTCTCGCCATGGGCTTCACCCATTATCGTGGTTCCCAAGAAACATTGTCCAGATGCACCATTGACTGAGATGAAAAGGTTAGTGATAGATTACAGAAAGCTAAACCAAATCCTACCTGAAGTAGTATCGCCTCAGCCGAAAGCAAAAGAATCCATTGCATTGGTTGAAACAGCACATATAGATCACATCTGGGGCAAATTAGAAGGTGCGCTACACTTACCAGTCTAGATGTATGGGGAGGCTACAACCACATCTCAATAAAACCAGAAGATCATGAGAAAACCGCCTTTACTTGTGAATTTGGAAAATTTCACTGGAAAAGAATGTCATTCAGTATGGCACATGCTCCTTCGGTTTTCATGAAAACCATGCTGAAAATATTTTTCAAATATTTAGATGATTTCTTAGTGTTCCACATGGATGATCTTTTGATTTTCAGTAAAACCCAAGAGGAGCATCTTGCTCATCTCCAGCTGGTTCTACAGAAATGTAGAGAATATAACATTAAATTGAAAGCCATCAAGTGTGAATACCTCAAATTGAATATTGAATATCTAGGACACTTGGTATCCAGCACTGGGATCTATCCTATGGGTAATAAGATCTCAGCCATAATAGAACTAGTGCCAGCAGAGACAGTCACTGAAGTGCAACACATACTAGGCTTTGCAGGTTATTACCGTAAATTAATTCCTCCATACAGTGAGATGGTCAAACCCTCAACAATTTGACCAAGAAGAACACGCCCTTTGTCTGGGATGAGGCTTGCCAAAGTGCATTAGATGCAATCAAGTGAGTCATTACTACTTCTCCAGTTCTCATTTATCCAGTTAAAGATGACAAGTATTATTTGTTCACTGATGCATCTAAGCATACCTGGTCAGGTGTATTAACTCAATTCCGGATAAATCTGGACAAAGATGAAGGAACTTACCACCCAGTTACATTCCAGAGTGGCACATTCTCTGGGTCACAGCTCAACTGGAGTGTACTGACAAAGGAGGCTTATGCAATCTACATGTGCTTTCATAAAATGGTATTCTATCTGCAAGATGCACAAGTGGTCATTTGATGTGATCATAAACCATTACAAAAGTTTGTCTACTCCACTACAAAAAATTTGAAGGTGAATAATTGGTCCCATGAAATGCACTCGATCACTCAAAATATTGAGTTCGAATATATTAAGGGGAAAGACAATGTCCTAGCTGATGCATTATCAAGGTTGAAATGTACAGGCTTATACTCAGGCAGAGATTCAGAGCTACCAAGTCAAGAATACCTGGTATCCATTTTTGACCATGAATCTGGAACACCGAGTGAGTTGATACATGTCATTTCAGCATCAAATGGATATTCTGCTGACTTTGAGATTGCAAAGTCTGTTGATCTTCAACTAAAGACCTGCAGCTCATGATGCCTTCAGGATATTTCATTACACACATACCAGATTCGCAAGCCTTCGGTGGGAAGGTGAAGTACATCAATCATCTATGTACAATACCAGATCTATATGCTAAAATGGATAAACGAGACTCATTGAGGCCAGAATCCAAACAGAAGATCACAGTAGCTGATCAACCTCAAGCACATTCATCAACTCATCAGAGGCATCATAGTGCACCTGACATCAAAATGACAGAGAAAAATCACAGATATAACTTAAGAAGCAGACAATGACACACATCTGTGTAAGTCCTTTGTGGCTAAATCTGTACCAGAATTTTGTAAATACTTGCTAGTACAAATGTTATAACTCATTAGTTAGTCAGGTAATTTAGCTGTTAACTTTCTCTGCTACCTTATGTTTTACTGGGCTGGTGAGCTTTTAGCACCCATCGGCACCTCACAGGAAAAGGGTCTCTGAATTTTATTTGAAGGAGGGGAGAGAATATGGATGCATGCAAATGCATCAATTAAATATAAATTAAGCATATAAATTAAGTATAAATTAAATTAAATATAAATTAAGCATATAAACACATCAATTAAATAAGGATGCATGTAAATGCACCAATTAAAACATAAATATGGACACAAAATTTTAAATATGGAAGCATATAAATGCATCAATTAAATAAGTATGCATGTAAATGCACCAATTAAAACATAAATATGGACACAAAATGTTGAGTTGGATAAAATTCATTCAGAGACCTCAATTTTTCCTTAAGCGTTTCCCCAGAAATGACTGAATTTGGAAGAAAAGAAAAGATAGATTTAGATGAATTTTGGGACACAAGTCTGTAAAGTCATAATTTATAATCATTAAGACACCAAAGTATGATACCTGGAAACTGGTCAACTCATTAAAAACAATACTTGGTTAATACAGTAAACTGAATAGAAAACAGAGTGAGACCATTGCCACTGGAGATTAACCAGTTGATCAAAAGAGAAACCTTCAGTAACAATGTTCCATTTGCAATGAAAATCAATGACTTAAAATGCCAGAGACAGACATGTAAAAGTATGACAAAAGAGATACTCCATCTGCAGACTTACCACGAATCCAGTGCATGAAGGCCGCATTGAGATGATATACCCCAGTCAGCAGGATCCAGGAATATCCATCCTTGACAGCAATGGCATGACATGATTCAAGTGAAAGTAAACATCAGACTAGTAGTACACCCCAAACACGGTTGACCAAAAATCAGCTACATCGGTGGAACCCACACATAACTAGAAAGGTATAAGGCATTGCAAAATTTAAGAGATAAAATGATAAAATACAAACATAGGTTTAAGATACATAGTGGTGCAATGACCTAAGAATGAAAGTATCTTACACTGAGGTTCTCCTTGACTGACACCAAACATTTAGCATCTACAGTGGCATCTGCAAGCATCATCGAGTTTGTAAACAAACTGTTGCAACAATAGTTTCTGAAAGGATAAATACAAGTGAACTTAAAATGCTGTGACTGCTATATCAGCTTAAAGGGAACCCTGATAACTTTGATATAACAGAAGCAAAGTGGCTTATGTTTTTCATCCAGGGGTTTAACTGCCCTCCTTTCCACCTGGCAGATCTCTTCTTCTGATGACTTGTGATGTGCTGAAAATAAAGTAAGGAAATACGGAATTACAAAGGAGACCAACATACATACCAGAAGTGTGGAAGCACCCCATTTGTTCGCGGATCAAAGACCATGCCTCAGAAAGATTGAGTAGCAGGAATTTGGGGATAGGGGCTACAATCCCAGGCACCAAAATTAAAAACTTCTGTACCTTGATACAGCAAAATTGGATTGGCAAAAGCATAGTTCCTCGAGACCAAATAAGTAAGCATGTACAGATGCAAATGAATTTAGATCAATTAAAAAGGATCAAAACTAAGATAGATCAGACTTTACTGAAACCTAAACCTAAGTAAAATAAACAAACCCTAGAAAATGCAATAGTAGACAATAAGAAAGCATGTGATAAAAGTGTGAAATACAGTAACTAAGCATATGATGAGCAAAGATAATTGGCAAACTAATGAACTAGTCTGAAAAAAACAGAAATCTTAATCAAATTCAGGACATTCAGTAGTTTAGTGAGGGCTTATCAAAGTAAAATAAAACACAATGAGTAAAATGACAACTCAAAGAGTAATAAAGTACATCAAAAGAAAAGATCATTAGTAACAATCATTATACATGTAGTATCAAAAAGCCGCACGAAAACAGCTTTCAATAAAGTTTTATCTAGCTAAAGGTACCATCAGGCTAAGCTAGCACCATGTTGTCGATCTGCTACCGGTCAATGTTCAGCATTGCTCTACAAGAGGTAGCTACTATGTCCCCAGATGTCCACCCCAGTTTTTCAGGCAGACAGGTCACTGTGATACTAGTGTACTCGTCCCCAGACCAGATAAGAGGAGTAGCCAGATCACTCCACTGTCCATTGACTAGTAGCCACCAAACTATTCGGCACATTTCACCAAGTGCATGTTCACAGAATATGCTCTTCTGATCCACAAAAGCATAATTAGGATTCTCATGCCACTCAGCTACATGGCTTACTCGTACGGAGGGAAACCAGAATGGGAAGCACCAGAATCTTGCTCTAAAAGTCAAGAACAATGGGCAACACATAGTGAGGCAACCTCAGAGTGACCACAAAATCTGTTTTGTGAAAACAAGAAAAATCAGGAAGCATCCATATTAAGTTTTAGTAAACAAAAAAAAGCATCAGTTAAGATATCCTAAAACTGCTGGTTACATCCTATATAAAGTTCATAATAAAACTCATTTGTAGTACATGTATGAAAAGAGAAACAAGCTGCCTGCTGGCATAACCTTAGGATATGAACAAAGTCCACTTAATACAACAAAAGAAAAATGTGTAGATCAGTATCCCAAGATTAATCACAACAATTATTTTTGTAGATACTTGGTAGCTCTCTGGATCCTCCTGATCAGTCTATGCATACCCTGGATCAAAACAGCACCTGTGAAACCAATAAACTTAACATTGAGTACTCAAGCTGAAACATCACCAGATCTCAGTTTGGTAAACCCTAATAATCACATACAAGAAAATCAGTTGGTTAATCATCAGATAAGATCTCGGTTGAATAATAACAAAATACTATACCCTGTCTTTTTCAAACTAATCGATACCATAACCTTGTCTAAATCAAAATATCAAATAACAAGCTTTATAGATTTGTGACCTTACCTGCAAATCTTTGACTCCCTACTAATGTACTCCAAGGAGCTGGGTGATGAAAATGGAGATGAAAATGTGTATGGCAGCTGGGTGATGCCACAGAAATTCTGAGGCAAGAAAATGATTTAAAAACCATTACTAGGTGCAAGATAGGATAGTGGATAGTGTAATAATGGAAAATTAAAGGTACTGAGATGAAATTGGGAATAGAATCAGAAGACAAAATGATTATTAGGGATATTAAACGATGGAACATATCTACGAAATGAAACACAAATAAATCCAAAATGGAGGCACACATAAGTAAATTACATGATTCTGTATCATAAAAGAAATAATGCTAGCTGTAAGACAACAAAGGCATAGAAATAAGTCAAAAGGAAATCCACAGAAAAAATCCCAGGTTGAAAACACATCCATAATGGAAAATATAGCAGAGAAGACAGAAGTCAGGAAAAGGGACAAAGATCAACCAGCCATAACATCCTTCACACAGTGTAGTCAGGTGAAAGATGTGCAACAATCAGTGAACCATGATGAGGTAAACATGAAAAGTAGAGTAGAATCACCATGTTCAGAAACCCTTGTAAGTAGCAAAAGGGGACCTTCTGCACTAAGTCCATTAGACAGAGATAAACCTTCTAAAGCAGGGAAAGTTGACCCACAAAGAAGGATAAAGAATATGATCAAGTAGTAGAATTACCTATGAAAAAGGAAATATCATTAGGAGATATCATGGAAGAATTATACAAATTAAGGAAAGAGATACGGTTTGACATAGCAGCTGTGAATAAAACTTTGGAACAAAATGGTGAAATAATAAAGAATCAAATGGCAATAAGCAAATTGGAGTCGAGTACTAAGGCGATGGCTAACATAAACATGCAATACAGCACATTTCCTATAAGGGAAAGTGCAGGTGGGAGCAAGGTAATCTAGTGATAAATGGTAAGAAGTACAACAAGGGCAATTTAGTGAACCTGCCAGAAGAGCTAAGCCCTATCTACACTAATCAACAAAGTGATGACAAGATAGTCTATTTTGGCCAGCTCAATCCGTATAGTAACTTTCACCCATCATCCTTTACCTATGATGGCCAACTGTACAATTGTGCTGAACAATTTATCCAAGTACAGAAGGCTCGATTTGCAAATGAAAATGGAGTAGCAGATAAGATCCTGAAAATGGAAGATCCATTCGAGATGATAAAAGCAGCTAGCCAATTGAAGAACCTAAATAAGATGGAATGGGAAGACAAAGGTTTAGAATTAGTATGGCCTGGAATCAAGGAGAAGTTTATCCAGAACCTGAGACTATTGGATATCCTTATGAGTACAGGAACAAAGAAAATAGCTGAAGCAACTAAGGATGGAATCTGGGGAACCGGCATATCATTATATCATGCAGATGCCCTACATGAAAGTAAGTTGACATCAGATGGATGGATGTCACACATTTTGGTAGCTCTACAAAGGAAGCAACAAGTATAAAATGAGAATTATAAAGCATCACCTTATAAGGAGATATGAAGTGTACAGATATATTAATGTATATAAACACAATATCTCGATAGGTCATAATAATACCTAGACTATAAATTCCTAGAAGTGCTAGCAACCTCTCTAGGTTTCAGATTGCCCACTCTTTTGGATGTTCTTTCGGATGTAACAATAAAATTG
Organism: Haplosyllis anthogorgicola; assembly: GCA_038406195.1. Lineage (NCBI taxonomy): Eukaryota > Metazoa > Annelida > Polychaeta > Phyllodocida > Syllidae > Haplosyllis > Haplosyllis anthogorgicola. The sequence goes on along the minus strand of JBCAUI010524509.1, from coordinate 4,131 downwards.
TTGTCACTATGGGGCAAAAACGATATATGACAAGTGCCTGAAATTTATAAGGTATCACCGTGATACCTCAGATTTGTGAGTATTACTTCTGACATTATCATTATCCTACTGCACCAACCTATCTGTCATCAAATGGTGGGTTTGACCATGTTTAAATTCCTAATTTCCTGTGTATCTTTATTATGTATGTTTCTCTGCACAATAAGTATGCACATTAGTACTAATATTACTGGGTCAATGATTAAACAATGGAAGGAAAATGTGTTTTTCTAAAACCTTAGATGAAAATGTTCTTTTTGATAATTTAAATAGACCGATAGATTTTCATGCACAGAGGGATGATAGACTATGTGGAATGACAAATGTGACTATTTGGAACCAGACAAAATCATAGGATTAAATAAGGGTAGTGTGAACCTGTTAATAATGCAATTAAATATATGTGGACTGATTTCCAAAATGAATAATGAAAAATGATTACAAATGAAATGATTAAAAATGAATTACAAATACTGCTCGAAAGCATGATTAGTCAGGAAAGCAGAGTAGATGTCTTGTTACTATGTGAAACCTTAAATAAAGACAAGGAGAAGCATTTTAACATAAAAAACTATCAACTGGTTACAAACAATAGAATATGAAGAAAAGGTGGAGGAGTTGCTATAATGGTGAGAGAAAATATGAGGTATAAAATTTGTAATGACCTGTTAGTGGGTGACACCTGCGAAAGTATTTTTATAGAAGTAGAAACTAAGGATAAGAATAATGTGATTGTGGGTTCATTATATAGACCTCCCAATACAAATCAAAAAGATTTTCTTAATGAATATGAAACATTATTGAAAAAATTATCCGAGGAAGATAATAAAGAACTCATAATAGGAATCGACCAAAACTTAGATCTATTGAAAAGTCATATTCACACAAATACACAAAAGTTTTTGGACCTTAATATTGATAGAAATATAGTACCAAGTATTACTCAACCCACTAGAATCACAAAAAGCAGCACAACTTTAATAGACAATATTTATCTATCACTAAAATTACAAAAATCGTTTGAATTGGGAATCCTTATAAATGACTTGTCCAATCACCTCCCAATGCTTACACTTATTAGAAATCAATCCATCAAGGGTAAAACCCCACTGATTTTTGTGGCCCGAAATCTCAATGATACAAAAATAAACAAAATAAAAGAGAACCTAGATGGAACTTTGTGGCATAACAATGTATTAGTACAAGAAAATCCAGATCAAGCTTTCAAGGTACTAAGCGATATTGTAGAGAGAGAGCTAAATAGCATAGCACCTCTACATTAGGTTTCTGCAAGATTTCTGCAAGCCACCATATAATAGAACTGTGGCTGATGCCTAGTTTATTGAAAAGCCTAGAACAAAAAAAATAAATTACATAGAGAAATGCTAAAAAATGATGCAACACATCAAGATCATGAATTATATGTTACCTATAGAAATAAATATAATAAAATAAAACATCATGCAAAGGTAGCGTATTACAACAAAAAATGTGTCAAGTACAAAAATAAAACAAAGAAACTTTGGCAAATAATAAATCAAATGACAGGTAAAATAAAAGATAAAACAAGCTGTATAGAGAGCCTAAGTGTGAATGGCATACAACAGTACTCACCAAATATTATATCCAACACCTTGGCTGAATACTTCTCAAATATTGGTGGGAAACTAGCAAAGTCTATGAAACCTTCACAAATAAAAATAACAATATTTGAAGAAACTAAATCGAAGCCCAAACAAGGTCCAAAACAACTAATAGAAAAGAGGAAAACAAAAGGCTACAACATACAGTGGAACCAATAAGAGATAATAGAAAAGAGGAAAACAAAGAGTTACAACATACAGTTACATTAAACGGAAAAGGGGTGAAAATCACCAAAGTTGAGAAAAAAGATTGCATCTGGAGCACTAAAAGTTAAAATGGTGGGGATTTTGAAATGTAAGAGCAAGCCATATTTATTATGTAGCCTATGTAACACCAAGTGCAGTGACAGGGCAACACTTAATGCTCATTATATTCAATATCATCAAGTACTGAAGTCATGTAGTGACTGTCAAAAATCTTTCAAAACCCCCAGTGGTTTGGCCAGACATAGATACACTCACATGAGCAAACTGCACAAGTGTGGCCAATGTGGACAAAGTTTTCATTTCCCTAGTGAACTAACATCACACAAAATAATACATAGAAGGCAAGGTAGTCTGATGTGTCACTATCCATGTTGTAGGAGGTACTACAAAAGAAAAAGCGACCTGGTGCAATACACCCGTGACCATGAAGGAACTGTATACAAGTGGAAAAAGTGTGGATTTACGGCATCGACCAATTGAAAGCTTCAGAATAATATGAAGGTGCATAATTCTCCGTCGATGAAATGCTGATACTGTGGGAAATTATTCTGACACACTCAACAATGGAGTAGACACCTTACTAAGTGTGATAAAAGAGGCTCGTCCTCCCCTGTTTATTGACTTATTGACATTAAGTTGTAAGTTTCATAAATTGCAAACCAGCACAATAATCTGGAGTGTAGTCCATGAAGTGCTAGAACCTCTCCAGACAGATAAATTAATGGAATTAAAAGGCATCACTTGTATAAAATTTAAAAAAAAAACCAAACTAATATAACTGACCTAATATAATTAAAAAGAGAGAAAAATTGGAAAAATTACATATTACCTTAAAGTGTAAACTGGCATAATAATCCAGAGTACAGTCTGTGAAGTGCTAGAAACCTCTCCAGACAGAGAAATTATATACTGACTGAGAAAGTGTATGAGATCTGTGTCAACTGTGAAATCTAAGGCATCACTAATAATTTAATATAATCAAAACTGATTGTGTCAACTGTGAAATTTAAAGCATCACTGGTAATTTAATATAATTAAAAGAAAAAAACCCTAAAAACAAAAAACCTGGCTACTGCAGACTGTGAAGTGCTAGAAACCTCTCTGGACTAGGGAATTAAGAGCCATCAGTTAATGATGTTAACTTGGCATGACATTAACTTAGCAACCCCTAGCAAGTCGAAGAATTGTGGCATCCTTGAACTGTATGGTGCCACACATAGTGTGACCCTCTAACTCTAACTTTGAGGCATCACAAGAAGGACTGTATATTTAGATGAGAAAATCAAGAATGTTACTTTGAGTATCATACGTTTATTAGCTCTTATTCGTATAAAAGATCAACCAAAGACAATTGCTAACAAGTGACTAACACAGATAAATGAATATAAATCAGTACGAGTAAAAATCATGTAAAGCATTATTATAACTAGAATAATATGAATATGTACAAATCAAACTATGGTGTCTTGAAACAGAATTTTGTGGCATCACAAAATTGGTCTAAACATACAGCTATCATTATTGTCTAGATTTTTATAACTATTGACCTAGTATATGTATATGTAAATGTTGCTGTGCACTCTTCTTTTATTAGCCTAGTTTAGTTGTTACTTTATTGGTGAGAAGTAAATTGTCACAACAGTGAGAACTAAGTTCTTGAAAACCACATATTTGGAGAAAAGCCATAGGCAGCTAAAAATGGCTAACAAACCAACAGATATTTCATCAACCACCACATCTAATGCACGAAGAAAATGAAGTGTGTTTGGCACAATTTTTGGCTGGCTATTCGGATCTGACAGTGATAGTAATGCCAAAACAATAAATCAGCTCAAATTCAACATGGATATTCTGATGTCAAATCAAGACATACAGTGGACCCAGCTTAGACAACTACTAAAACTAAATAACCTTCCTAGGATAGAAACTGCACATAACAGAGGGTCCTCAAACAACTAGACAGGAAACTGATTCAATTGGACCACACAGTAGCAGTGTTAGAAAGTAGTACTAGGAGTTTGATAGCAGACAGAAATTTTGTGTTCTCCATTCTGCAAATCAGAAGCAGAATATCAACATTACAAAACAGTATCAGTCAGATTGAAATGGATTTAAAAACTCTGTACCAGTACCTTAGTACCTTAGGCTCAAGCTGAATTAACCCAAACATAATTTCACCCTTAGACCTGAAAGAATTATTAACAACTGCTAAAGATGACCTAAGGGGGCACCCTAGACTGAT
>JBCAUI010524498.1:0-11684 GCA_038406195.1 Haplosyllis anthogorgicola | reverse complement strand
AAATATTGTAGCATTTACGTTCACTGGATACTTATTATCATTTTAAAATGGGAACCTTAGCAAAAAAAACGGTATTTTGTTTGCTTAAAGCAATTTCAAACGAAATACTGAAAATCAAAACACAAATGGTGTCTGCTCACCTAGCAAGTGTGATCCGCAAGGGGGCGCAGGTGTTTATATTTATAGAAGCCGCCGTCATGTATCCTTAGATGTCACCACCAAACAAAACAAGAAATTACTTTAAAAAATATAGCTTGTGCCACTTAGGTATTTCGTTTGACCCCGTATTTCGATATAGGGACACCTACTCTAAAATTTTAACTATAATTTGATATAATGAAAGCAGTACAAATGACTATAACATTCATACATTTTTAACTATGATATTTTATTAGACTGTGATAGAATGAAAGCAGTACAAAATGATTACATCATTCACATATTTTAACTAAGATATTTCATTACATTGGATATTTTACACTTTGATGTGCATACATAAGGATATAATAAATATTTCAAGTTCACTATTTAAGTTGACCAGGTAGTATTATGATTTTTTAACAATAGATGGATGTTTTTCAAACACATTGAATAATACAAAGGGTCATTTATCATTATGGTTTTATTTTGTAACTATGAGACAGATGTTTTTGCACAATGGGTATTACATATACAAATTTTCAGATCACTATGGAGTAAAAACACTTGCTTTTTACTCCATAGTGATCCCAAAAACTATGGAGTAACTTTTTTAATTAGGGTTCACTATGGTGGGACCGCAGTGGTCCCACCATACTGGCCCTATACTCTCTACTCACAAATTAGCTTCTAAGTAATAGGAGCTTTCCAGGAAATGGGCTGCTGCAGTGCAGCTTTACGGAGAATTCCGATGAAAAATTGCTGCTATTCCCGGAAACGGTTTTTCAAAAAAACACTTTTCCGGGTAGTGTTTACAGTTAACCGTTTACTTGATATTATTCTTCGTACCTTGATTTTTTAGGATTTTTACGTTACTGTTGCAGTGATTTTCACTTCTTTTTAACAAGCATTGTTTGAAGAAGTGAAAATATAAAAATAAAATATCCTCGTCCTTTATCCCTCTGATATCACACCGTACGGGAACTATTGGTACCATTGTATTGGTGACGTTCCTTCTGTTCTAAAACGAAGGTATCTGAGAAGAAATCGTTGGCCAAAGTCGTAGATAACCCGAGAAAAAAGGAGGAATTCATGAAAATGGACAAAAATCAAAGGGAACTGAATGTTTGGCCAAATTCATTATTTAATGATTTAGTTCTAGTATGAATATTTCATTTCCATTAAATGATTGTGGAACATAATTTGAAAAATAAAAAGCAACCAATTGCGGTTGACATCCGTCATTTTATATTTTGGTTCCTTTAATATTGCAGTTGGATGTTTACTTTTGTTGACTGAATGATTAAAACACATTCGTTTTTAGTTAAGTGCAATAATATTTTCACGCGGACTTCCCGTAACCCAGCATCTTTAACGAATTTGCTTCAAAATGACTTGTATAGATATCAGAAAATATTTGACAAAATAATACACTTATCTTAATACAGGAAGATCGTAATAAAAAGATAAAAAATTATTAGAAACAAAAGAATGGTTCCCTGTTTTATTGTTCTGCTTCATAATTTGTACATTTTCAGTTTAAAATGTATGATGATTGAGTGTAGATTTTTTACATGACTCTGAAAGTTACTCGGCGGTTGATTAAGCATATGACGTTTTATACACCCCTCCACACAGACACTGGAAATGATGTCAATTGAGAGTGCTACGAATAAACTAAAACTTGTCGTGTCGTATTTGGTTGTTCTACGATTATTAAGACTTCGCTGCTCTCCAATAACACAATTTTTGTTACCCAGACAATATTGTGTAAATTTACTATGTAATTGCACGTAATTATACAGTATGACACTCAAATTGTAAGTATATTTAATAATGAAAAGGTGGTATTATGCGTTCAATATTGTTCTTTATTATTCCGATACACAGTAACTTGTGATAAACAGGCAATCACGTTTTTGGAGCCGCTAAATTCTATTCATTTTTTATGAACTTTATTACTTTATCATTTGTTCATGTTGAAAGTACTGGAGCTAAAGCACAGAAGACAAACACCTGAATGCAAAATCCTGTTTCGAAGGTACTTAATCCATATTTTAAGGACACACACTCCGATTGCCCCGTAGTCTAGTGTGTTAGACAATTGCAGCAAAATATGTTATCACACGTCCACTGCCATTCTCAGTGGAAAGTGGAAATCAAATCCGATCACAGAGGTTTCAATGATCGGCCGATAGTTTTAGATTTTTAGCTAGTATGTAAAGGTAAAGTAAAAGTTGGGGCCAAAACGGAGACATTCAGTCTTTAGAAACTTTACTTTGGTGAGATCTTGTCTAATTACTAGTAAATTTTACTTGTTCACTTGTCGGCAGACTACGTATTTTTTCAATTGTAAAACTATCAGTTTCAGAAATGTAGACATAATGATGCCATTTACAAACATTTCAAAGCCAGACAAAATTGTAATCATAACAATAGAACTTTTAATTAAGATTTTATCATGCGTTTATGCCAATTTTAAACAAATACGACTATTCTATATTACTTCATGATTTTACATACATATCAATGCTCAACATCAAATTACGCAACAGCAGTGAAATTTATTGCCCCTTTGATTATTATATGAGGAGACAAAAGCGATATAAATTTCAATAACTCAATATTCAAAAAAAAACTTTCTAATACGTCCAGGTGCGCCAAAGAATTTTTTTATCAGCTCAAGAAAAATCGAAATTTAAGGCGTGGCATTGTTCCTATTATATATAATATCATTGTGAAATTTGACAAAAAATGAAGATCTTAATGATCCCGTTAGCAAGTGGATGCCAGGATGTATTTGAATATTTAATAAGATTTTATTAAATTTATTAATCTAGTTATCTTTTTACATTTGCAATGGTGATTATGTAGCTAAAACAGTATCTGAGCATATTTATTTGACCAGTCCAATTTCTGAATATGAAAAGGCCTGTCTTTGAATACATAAATCAAACCCGAATTCAATTGGTTGACCTACCCCATGTGATCAGGTAATAAATCAGCCACGTGGTTCCAAAGTTACTTACAATTTAAGAATTTTCAAAGTTATCGTCGCAAAAGTAAAATGAGTAAATTGCAATCTAAGATCTAAGATCGTGATTTATGCATTTGAATAAATCATATTTCAATTGTATAAAAATGGATGCAGAGGTAACTGGCTTTGAAATACTTTGCTTGTCATTGATAAAATTCTTTTTAGAGTTGTTGCAAATACCTCATACAATTTTTCGCGGATAATGTTACCTTTAAAGGCTACTGAACTTGAAAAAAAAATGAAACGGCACGATAATCTTCGAAGCAAGTCGGAATATTGCTGTAGTCTATTGCGTTTATTATACAACAGAGCATAAAAATCATTAAACAGGTTACAATTTATTACTTGATTAAAAAGAGGTCAAAATTGGTATGGATTAACTATGAATGATCATATTATTTGTCTTACTGGTTAACCATCTAATGGCACTAAAAGTTAGTGTCTTATTATAACGTCTCCTAATATACATATCGTCTTGGTTTGAGTTAAACTTGATGTAACCAATGTGAATGCATTTTTTTATTTGAAAATAAAACATTGAAGAGCCGCGTTGAAAGGTCCTCAAAAATTATCTGTAATAGCAACCGTTGTTTAAACTTCAAAATTTGGCCAGTACTTCACCACTGATGTCGATTTCCCTCGGCGACTACGAAATGATTGCCCTGGAAAGAAAATGATGCAAACAATGTGGCCTGCAAAATGTATCAAATGGAGGAGTTTCATGTACAAAACATGTAACAAATATCTCTGATACCATTTTAGTTTGACAGAAAAATAATGCATCAGCTTATTCTAGATTCTTTGGGTCGTTCTCATATTGAAAACAGTGGTCTGAGTGTAAATAAAGTAACACGTATAAATAATAAAAATCAATTTAAAACTGGCCCTTATTATCAGAAGTATTTAAAACCTTCCCACTGTATGTGAATTTTCTTAAACAATGTTTTATGAAAATGTTACACGTACATCATGTTAAAACACTTTCCATTATCTGCATCGTCACGGAATTTATCATTCTAAGCCAAGTGAAATGACTGCAAGACAACCGCCTACCAGCTGCAAGGCATGACAATACCTCATGCTGCAAGTTTACAAATTGTTCCTACATGACCACAACACCTACAAGCTCATTAATTGCGACAGCTTAACAAATCTCTGTCAAGATTGCTTTTAAAACAATTGATAACCTAAGAACCGCCGTTTGGTGGTCTGTCTCGATAGCACTCATCGTAGGAAAGAGTTTACGGGTGTTGTTAGGTTAGTTTGTTCAGCTCGTTTTTTATCTTTATTAAATTTCCTGAAAATAACTAAAGATACAAAAGTGAAAATACACAAACTATGCGATATTCTCAAAATATTGAGGCAAATTCAAATGTTGTTGTGGTGAAGAAAATTATATTAAATTCAGGGCATTAAGAACCAAAATAATTCTACATCTTGCTACCGAAATGAATCCACAGCATGAAGTCATACATAGATGTTAGATGCTACTTCGACCACTTTGAAATGGAATCGTGTGTAAAGATAACGTTTTTGCAATCAATTCCTTCTCTGCAATTAAAAAATGTAGTCAACATCTAGCTGCCCTCAGTGGCGTTATGGTATTCTACAATTTTCTGAAATTTTCTGATGTCATCTCTATAATATTATTATGGTAAAACGTATGGGGTCCACGATGTTACTTACCACTCATCCCCTTGAAATATTAGTTTCTGTTTCCTGGTAATGCTGTGGAGTGCAGACCGTGCGAGATTCAGTTTGTCTGGTCAAGGTCGACCTTCTCAGACGATAATCAATTTTCTAAACATGATTTACATTGTGCATCTTTCTTTTATTTATATTTGAATAAATTTTCCTGCACTGATTTCATGTGCATGTAGACAGGAAACTTATATTCATATTAAAATACCATCTAGTTAAAAAAATTAAATATAAATGGAGCTCCATATTGTAAACAATCTAGCAATTAAAGCAAATTTAAATGATATTATGCATCCCCATATTTCTGTCGATCGATCAAAATATTTCTTACAAAATGCAGAATACCCGTTTATCGACAGTTCTTTATATTCGATCATCTCACGGAAATGGATAATTAGAGACTCCACATTCTGCTTATTTTCCAATTCCGATTCATTATTCTGTACAATTAGTGTTATTTGTACTGTGTTGAAAAAGCAGAAAAAGCAGAAAATCTTCATATTAAACAGTTACGAATTATTGCTAGAATAACATAAATAGTTTAAATAATCACTAATTAATTAGGTTCGTAGCTTTGTCATATGACATATTTGCGGCAATTTTAGAATATATATGCCGAAAAAGCCAATAAATATTTTTTAGTTCACAGGCACTACCACATAATCCAAAGACCCCGAGAAAAGTCTGAACTCCGAATGGAGTGCAACAATCATACTACTAACAAATTTAAGAGGCGGAAGTGTCACAGTCCAACAGCCAATGAGGTGCCCTCATTGCCAGACATAAATTATGTTTATGAGGTGGCATCCCATGATCCCTTGCCTGAGGAGGGACCTTTAAGAGTGAACATTTGTTTTAAGGGGAGAGGGGGACTTTATGGATATTTGGAGTTTGTTTTGAGGGGGGACATGTGGAGGCATGTTTTCCCGTCCAATGCATAATAAATCAGAGGGAACTCATAAAATTAATGCAGCTAATCAAACCTCTCAAAACGGAGAGAATATTGTCACTTTGTCGAAATTGGGGTTGCTCAATTGTGCCATTTTATAGCTGTTATATTTTCATTGTTGATTTAGTCAATTGGTTAATTGTTTCAAAGGTTAACATCCCTTAACTTTTATTACTGAACCTCAAACAGTAGAAGTTAGTAAATAAAGAACTCCACGACCCATTAATTATTGGGATATTCAATCACCGTCAATACATCATTAACTTGCAGCAACATATGTAAATAATGCAAGGTAATATAGACTATATTTAGAATTACATAACATTGTTGTCATGATATACATTAGATATTACAGATTAAATTTCTATTTATTTTAGAAATCAGGACTCTGAAACGAGATGGTTTGTTCGTCAATTTTTTTCGTGAATTAAAATGAATTAAAATACCAAGGTTTAATTCTTGCATGCATGTCATGGAAAGCAAGATACTATTAAAGCAGTCGTGTAGGTCTAATAGCATATTTGTAAAAAGTTACAAGGACAGGCAAGTTCATTCATATAAAATGGAATACAAATATCGTCTCCAAATATTATTTTTTATTGAAAAACGATCATTCTTTTCTTGTAATTTTCTTTTGTAATATTATTTTATGTATCTGTTTCTAAAATACTTCTAGGATGTTGATATACTGTCTACAATAAATAACTTTGCAGACCCAGCACACCAACTGATTGGTGTAAAAGCGTCACATGACCCACATGTATCTGAAAAATACAAGATGGAGGCCATGAGCGTTCTATTGAGATTCACGTTTCCAAAGATTGATTGACCTACCTTTTCCTGTTTTCAACCTTCTATACACTTTATAATAATATAAATGATCAAACAAATGCTCTTTTTCCATCTTTTCGTTATCTTTCCTGAGATAACTAAACCAAAGAATTAGCACATAAGAGAGGCTTGCAGATTGCAGATTGGGTGCTGAAACTGAGGTAAAGTCACATTTCTTCTTTCTTGCGGCCATTTTGGCTATTTCTATTCAAATTTACTTTAGGGACCATGAGTTACACAGTATTATTACGAGAGGGTTCTTTTACAAACTTAATTTCGTTTGTTAATCCGCAAATTTATCGAAATGGCTGCACGTTGTGGGTAAAATACATACTTCTCAAATTTTCTATTGAATTCCTAAAATTCATGTGTCTACCGTAAGCCTTTATATCATACATAAAATGTACACAAAATGAGTACACGTACACATGCTACAGTGCTACAGTTAATTTATTTATGCCACAACAGCACAATTTGATTAAGGAGCACTTTTATCACAATACATTTGCTGAATTGCCCCACTAAGTTTTTCGCTAATTAGATCTACTACAGTAGTACAGTAAGTAGTGTATTATCAGTCTACATGTCTACATCATCCTATTCTAGTGAAGCCTATAATACTTAAAAAAGTTAAAAAGTGAACAATGTAAATGCATCACCACCACTTTGTAGCATCACCGACTTGCATATTAACCAGTATTTTTATTTTTTCAAGAATTCTGAGAAAAATGGGATGAAACCCGCGCAAGGAATTCCGCAAAATAATTTAACTTTTTTCCACGTTTTGTAAGATATCCCAAAGTTACCAAGGCAGAGGAGGAAAATTTCTTTCATGCCTCTTCAGTTTGAAAAAAAAACCCCAGAGGCTTGTGTTCGAATGAAAGTTAATGCTGGAAAATCTATTCAATGAAATATAATTTCTGACCTGGTCAGCTCCTGAAATTTATTTCATTTTGCGTCAATGACATTCCATGCTGCGTCTCTGACTCAGACAAAAGCATCTATTATTCTCAAAAGGCATTTCACCCTCTTACAAGGGTCTGAAATTTTAAGCTTAATTAAGGATGTTTGTTAACCGAACAGCAAGATTTGGGTAATGTTTGAACTAATTGCGGTATTTGTCAATTTTAAACATTTTTCGTATTAATACGTTATTTACCTGCGTCTTAGAAAATTTATACCAGTTGACGGAAGTCAAGTTAATTTTAAGCAAATAAAAATTCAAACTGTGAATTTGACACCAGCATATAAAACACTTAATTTTCCTAAAATGTTTCATTTTGCGAGTAATATAGTTTCTCGCCGTTTCTTCCACTCGCATTGGGACAAAGAAAACTTATATTGTTCTTAGAGTAAAAATCCAGCAAAAATAATGTGGTTTTTTTTAATTCCGCTTTTCGAGTGGACAGAAATGTGCTAAGTTGCCTAAAATTTTATACCGGAATATATTGACATGTTGATTTGTGAACATCATATAAAGCTAAATTTAGTTTTGTAAACGATGACAATAGTAGTAGAAAAAAGTTAGAAAAATCTTCCAGACAAAAGGAACTTTTAAAGGAAATGTGCTAGAAGTTGCTGTGACTCGGCATTTTCCTTATGGAAAGTACGATTTCGCAGAGGATTTGCTCTTTTATGTGAATTTACTAGTCTCTAAAATAGAATTACAAATCCTGAACTGTTTGACATACGTTAGCATTTGCATAGTGAGACTACAGCAAAAAGAAATGGTGATAGATTTAGATATTTATCGCTTAGAAACATTGCTTGACAAATTAACAAGTTGTACAGGTGTCTTTCAAAAAATCATAAAATGATTAAAATAATCTAGTAACAAACTATTCTGGTGCTTGGACTATTTGTTTATGTTGCTATCTTTTTCCTTCGTTTTTATGTCTTGTAATTTTATTGATTGGTTTTTCGAGGGGTTTTCCCAGTCCAGACAGAGACCAGACGACCAGAATTTGTGCGCCGTCTGGAGTGCAAGTCATGTAAAGCTGTCAAGTTAAAGCATGTGCATCACATTGTTAGTGCTTCAACTATCGTTTGTTTTGTCTTGTTTTTTCAATCCTACGCAAAATGGCAATTGGTACTCTTTGGCCATAACCTTTGCGCATGGTTTTTTAGTAATCATCTGAAATATACGTTTGTGTTCTTAAGAAATGTCAGCATAACTTCAGGTTTCCAACGCTTAAAATAGACTAAATTTGTAAATGACAATCAGAAGTACTTTTGGCTTCTTACAATACATCCTGCAATTACATCAAGGTATATTTAATTGCACTAATTTGATGTTTTATTCTAAATATGTATCCATAGCATGACAAAGTGAAACGATTCTTGTTTTCAAATGTAATCAAATCAATAACATTTTCTGCGGAAAAGTATTTTGGATTATTTTACGAAGTTGCACGGATTTTTCAAATGTAATTTTTTAAAACTATTCTCATTTAAAGTAAAGATCCACACTTTTTAGGATGCGTTTGGACGTAAAATTAGAAAGAAATTGCTCAAAATTTTGTTGTCAGGCTAACCGTTCAAAGTTGAACCTTCAAAAAACAGTTGATGTATATTTTGTTGTTGTAATAATTTCCTTTCGACACTCTCGCCAAGTCCAGCTTGGGTCATTGACCTTGATAAAAAAAACCGCAAGAAACATCAGTAAACAGTATGGATTGTAAACTGATGACTGGAAATTAATTTCCGCTGGCTCTACTTTGTACTATGACAGAAATCCCTCTTGAGTCTTTGTTCAAATAGACGCAAATTCTTGGCAGCACAGAACATCGTAAGTGCATTTTTATCCAATAGATGACATCATTTTGACTTACAGGAATTGCTAGGCAAAAAATATAAAAATAGATCTATATTAAAAAGAGAGAGCGCGAACTTTCTCCGTAGTTTCCGCTTGTCATAATTCTGGTGCAAAAGGAAACGCTGTCTTAAGCTTTTAAATATCAGTTAAAAATATAGATTAATTATTAAAACAGACTGACACCAGTCAGAATCACTTACATGCAAAATGTATGTACTCAAATAATTACATGCCCTGAATTGTACACAAGTACTAGATACGTGTAAAAAGTAGACAACAACGGGAAAAAAATATGAACATAATTTTCAGTTACAGCCCAACACTTCCATCTGTTGCATAATATCCCAGACAACTCACAAATCAGACATAAGCATAATACAATTGGCTTGCAATGCAGAAAATACGTAGCTCAGCAAAATTACGAAGAAACAAAGTGCTGTCCTCTGCAAAATCCATGTTGTTAAACGAAAGATCAACGTTGTAATTGCCCGTGAGTTACAATTTGTCATCTCTCACGTATAAACTACATTAGTGCTAATGGTTGTATTAATTAATAATGAGCTTAATGTGTTTACTTGATAAAATTCACACCATTGTATGGCCATCTCAAATCAAAGATCAAATACTAACGTTTTTTCGGGGGTAGGGTGAGAAGGCCCCGCAAACATTGAAAATCATAGTCTCAACGTCATTAAAAATTTATGCATTTTCTCTGCATTATAATTATAATTTAAAGTGTTACAGTCAAATATGTGTATATAGCATAAATAAAAACAATTGTAACGTTATGGAAACATACATTTTCCAGTAATATTAGACAGGTCTAATAATTTACCGACATGGATGGCAATTAATCATATTGCGTTGATGTGCGGTGGCATTTATTGCATTCGTGATTAAATATATTTCTCTCATGTGTTACCATGTATAGACTGTTTGCAGGATATCAAACCAACAACATGAGATTGGTAGGTCATGGATACCCTGAAAACCGAGCGAGTGTTTGCGTGATGTTTCACTCCTTAGTCTCCGGGGTAAATTGTGACCTACTTCTAATCAACGTCAACCTCAGTGACAATCATGTTGTCGTCTCCATTCCGGATTCCGGATTCTGGATTCAGTGGATGAAGACTCGTCAGACGAATTGTTTTGGGTATTTGACCTGACTGTAATTACTGCAGTCTATAAATTGAGTATTCACGCAACCAGCAAAATCTCGTTAACTGTACCAAGGAGACTTGATAGGCATATACCATCACTGACTGTCCGGTACCCAGTCCTCAAAGTGTATTTACGCTTGCCATAAGCCAGTCAATACTGCTTTCTGCAGATCTGCTATGGACTCCGCAGACTACCATAATGAATAGACATAGTGTCTATTGGGAAACTGCACAGGAAAGAAAAAAGAGATTTGTGGTGTGTCGGTTTGTTTTCAAAAAGATTACACATATTTACCACATAAAGTGTCACAAGAAAAATCCCTTCGTCTTCACAAACCAATGAATTCTTAAAGCCCGCAAAAGAAAGCCTCATTTTGACCTCACCAATCAAAACCTATTTTAATTGGTCGACATGCACCCATGTGATCTAGCTACAACAATGTGATTTAACCTGGCCGGCAATAAATCTTTTATATATTTGAGTTGCACAAGAGTACCGTATTATAATATTTGAATTAATAGCCATTGTTGAACGATAAATACAGTAGACTTTGGCCATGCTTTTGGAAACAATAAGCATACTTTTTCAGGAAGAAAGTTCAATAAAAACGTCCCAGAAAGATACTTTCTCATTAAAAAAGCAAAATAATTCAACGCTATCCTATTGATATGTGTAAAAAATAGTGAGAAATTCTGGTGTTTTAAAAGAATTTTCATAGCCATTATGAATATTTTTCCAGAAGCAAACTGTTAGTGATGGAAATTCACAGGTTGCATTGGGGTAGACCATCGTTGTATCTTGTCGGGTCAAATGTCATGGTACATTCAAACAATCATATAAGGTCAAGAAGTCCTAGCTTATGTATCTTTCTAGTTCCCCAAGACAGAATTAGTGTTGGGTCACACCTCACTACTGTCGCGAAGTGACTTTTTCTTTAAAAATAGATAGTAAAGGGTTAACTTCAAAATCCGTATGGGGATTGTATTGTATGTTTGATTTGGACCCAGATCATTCTATTTTGGGTAAAAAGTCTTAAATCAAAGCAAGTAGTA
>JBCAUI010524487.1:0-11685 GCA_038406195.1 Haplosyllis anthogorgicola | reverse complement strand
TTCAATAAACCAATGCATTTCCAATACAAATATTGAAGTTAACCCTTTACTATCTATTTCTTAAAAGAAAAGCCACGGAAAAAGCCACTTTGCGACATTTGTAATTTGCAAATTTGTTAAAGACGTTACATATTTCTATGTATAAGCACCAATAGATGTTCCCATGCAAATATGTCTGTAACAGGTAAAAAATTGGTGCCTCACCGTCATGAATTCTACATGTAACAGGTTATTAGTTCATAACAATGCAATAGGTACTCTTGGAATAAATACCCACGGTACTAAAATGTGACATCATGTAATTGAACTATCCCATCCATTTAAAGCAGATGGGTATTTTCTACTACTTCAAAGCAGCCTCTCACAGGTATGTAGTCTGCACATAACACAACAGAGAACTCGGCACGCTTTGAGAAATGACGGTTCTGTTAAAGGTTCTCTAAACTCAAAGCCACAACGATACGCTTTGCCTCTAGGTTCAAAGCGAAGAAGCAGAGCTAAACGGAGCCTCGCCGAGCCTGATCAATAGCTTCACGAGCTAAATTCACTTTGTATTCTTTAGCTAGTCACTTACTGACTTTTATCTACATATTATCTACACATAAGGCATTTTAGTTTTTTAATTACATTTCGCGCAGCACTTTGAAATCGAGACTTTAAAAAAAGAGAATCTCGCGCAGCTGATCAAACTGGATGCACTGGCCAAATGCTGCTGTATTAGGCACATGGACCAGTTAAGGTCACTCACTATGCGATTGAAAAAAAACTACAAGTTTTATTGACATTTACGAGTAGCGGTTCGAGTGTTAGTGGACAAGTTTACTTTCTTCCAATTGCCGCATTTGGAAAACCATGTCATTGTAATGTAATCCAAATGATTAAAATCATGGCCTAATGTCCTTGTGGTTCAAAGCTACAAGATGAAGCGCGGTTACTCGACTGTGTGTACTCCTCCTCTGGTAAGCGAAAGGCGACTCCAATTGAATCAGGTAATGCTTATGTAATGATAACTTATAGCCTTCCCTTTATCTATCTATGTACCGTATTGCACTCGAATAAAGCACCTTATGAAACTAGCTAAAGTGCTGTAGGTTTTCAGTGGCGGATCCAGGATTTCTCGTAGGGGAAGGGCGCCAACCTTGGGGCGCCCCAATTTTTACCCGATTTTAGCGCAAAAATCCCCAAAAACTGCATGAAAATGAAGAAATTTTGGCCCGTAGGTGGGGTGCGCGCCTCCTGCGCCCCCCTAGATCCGCCAATGGTTTTGTAGTTACAAATAGTGAATCGTGTTGGCAGTCGCTTCACTGAGATTGGAATGTGTAGCTATGGCCATATAGCAAAGAGTTGTAGTTAATATTAAACTGAAGTTCTAGAAAATTGGCTGTTAACCTGCAACTTTACTGTTTTATAACTTTCCACTTTTGTTGCCGCCAGAACAGGCAAGCAAGTGTTGAATCTTCCTCAATTTGAGTCGATTCCGGCACCAAAGACGTAAAGTCACATTATGACGTCACGTCCTTTGAAACCGTTGTGAAGAAAACAACGTCACGTTGTGCCATTCCTATGGTATTAAAAACAACTACAACAAATGCCCCCATTAGCAAATAACCAGACCATTCTGGGCTTTAAATAGAAGAATTACGGTATGAAAATCACATCTAAAGGAATATGGGACATAAAGTCAGATTGGGATGGCAATTCCGTGTACTCAAAGCGAAAACATCATTTTTTATTTGTAATGTAAAATTGTGTTAGCTTTGGATGGAGTGGGTTTTTATGGCTATGGCAAAAACTCACCAGGCAGTTTTCCTCTATTGGTATTGGGCTTTTATTTGGACTGTGTGCAAGTGCTATGGAGGCATTAGGACGACCTGATTGAGTTATAAGAAGTGATTACACGAGAAATGCATCAACATTACATTGCCCCATGCAGTGCTCTCTTCGCTCACTGCTTAAACATCACGACCACTACACTATCAACCATCACTCCATGTATTTGGTTGTATTGAACAACTTAATAATGCGTCAAGTATATAAATCGTATGTAGGCATGGAATTTAAGACTATGACATCTGTAACTAAGTAATGCTTTAGGTTTTGTATGATAATTGCATAAAAGTTGCAAATTCCATTGGTGGATCTAGGGGGACAGGGGAAGTGACCCCTCTTTATATCTTCCTTTTTTATGTACTTTTCACAGATTTATTACGGAAAATGTATGTTGTCCCCTTCTCCCCAAACAAAGAATATAATGATTATGCAACATGTCGCAAAACTGTATCAACTTGTCCACGCTAGAACTTAACATGCTAATATTAGCTCTAAATTGTAGTAAAATGGCATATATGTATCTGGGTGAATGGAAAGTGACAATTTAGTACCTTTTTTTAAACTTGAAACTACATCATAAAGTGCAAGATCAAAGTTGCAAGATCAAAGCTGCGAACTCACATGTCTAAAAAGTATTTGAGGTAAAAGTACATGGAAAAAAGTAACCAAAAAGGTGCGTTTTGTATTTTGCTCATACATGATCATGTCACATAAACGCCTTTTTTGGTGATTCACTTATTTGGTGATTTCTGATCCGAGGTCATCTTACAAAAAGATGTTTTCACCACAAGTTTTATTCCCTGTGCAATTTCCAGTCTTAATCAAGGTTTCTGCGGTCGTAGACATCATGCTGATAAAATGCTAAAAGTCAGAGGTAATTTCCAAGCAACTTAAGGAAAAAGTCAAGTGATTGAAGGACCCTAAATGTTTATCCAGCCGGACTTGTTTGATAGACTTAGTGATGGAAGGTGTGGAGAGAAAAAGCGTTATTGCATTGACGTTTAGTCATTTAGACCTCTCTTTACGGTCCTTTTTTCAGCAAGGTTCTTTTTTTTTACAAATGGCAAGAAATTTGTGAACGCAATCAAATTTGAAAACTACAAGTGCTTTAAACATTGCAAATTCATTTTCAATGTTGCAAATGTAATATTTGCTCCAATTTAAATATGTGCACAGAAACAAACAAGCAGCAACAGCATGGAGGAGTATTTGCCATTAATATTTCAATTTTATTGAACGGCTTTTTCTGGTGTTATTTTGCAAATTGCTGTTATTGTACCGATCAAAGATAACAATTTTCGCGGATCGCCTTATAGTTCAGTGGCGGATTAGGCTCCGTATTAAATGGATTTACCAATACTGAATGAAACAATTTGGTTTGATCATGAAAGGAAGTGAATGCCCCCATCCCCCAGCCAATCACCTAAACACAGTTTGGCTTCACCCGAAATTTGCACATAGAAAACTTGTAAGAATAGCAGTGATCGAAACTGCCAATGTCGAAGGTCGGGAAAAGGATCTCTGTTTGGTCAGAATGTTTCTGTACAATTAGACTATCCTAAATGAATGATGATAAATGATGCTCAGTGAATTATGTGCAATGCTATGCACAAGTTAAAATGCATGAATGAATTTTACGGTACCCAGGTTGTACAGAAATAATTCGTGATGCAAAGGGAAATGAATGGCGATATCGCATACTTATTCGTATGAGCCTCTGTTCCTATCCATATCTGTGCTAAAGCTTCAAGTACAAATTAGTTGCAAACGAAAATGCGAAAGGAAAGAACCGTTGTCGGAATGACCTTCGATATCGCCAAACGCTTAGTGCGAATTTCTCTACAGATCTACCAGATGTTCTACACGAGCAACTCCTCCTCCCCCCTCCCCCCACCAAAAAACGCCCTCGTTACAAAGCATCTATTGGAATGCATGGATTACTCAACAGAACCAAACCAATAATAACGACTTGTAATCCGAGTGGAGATAATATTTGACAAAATGACCCGTTGTAGTCGTGCTGAATTGACGTTAGGTCGGATGAGGGTTTCCAGATGAATAGCGCTGGTATTGATTGCGCGCTGATGACTTGGGGATTGGGTGACACACAACAGGCCCTCTACTTAAATGGCCCAGCTGACCCTGATTGGGCCCAATTTGATCAATTTCGTGGCCCAAATTGAATCAGGTATATGTGCACAAGGAATCAATGATCGAGGAACAATGCCCAGTATGATGAATAGCCTACCGCCCCTCTGAAAGCGACATACAACGCCTCTAAAGACTAAATGTATATTCTAGGATATCTCACAGTTCGCAGTTCTTGTGCATCGGATATTTCCTAAGGGATGAACAAGTTTTGTCGTTTACAAAAAAAAAAACAGATTTGAATTTCTCCGCTTGAGGCAGATTTTTCATCCTGCCTCGCGGGATAAAGTGATTTCATTTGAAGCAAAACAGCATCTAGAGCTGGAATCTGTTGACATTGTATCATATTATGCTGATCTGATGGCATACTGAAAATACCAAAACACTCAAACTTGGCTCAGTTTTAAATGTCAGCCCACTTTGTGTAAAATAGATAAACGAGTAATAGACTATTTTGGTGATTTGCATGCGCATGTAAGATCCATGACCTATGCGTACTCTAGTGCGGTTAACAAAGTCTAACCCAGTTGGGAACTCACCCAACTTTGATATGAGCCATCAACTTGAAGTGATAGTAATGGAGGCAACCCACAACCCTCGGAGGACAGGTACACCCAACTCTGCCCTGTCAACAATCACTGTGAAAACATTTGTTGGTACCAATTTTACACCTTGGTATTGACATCGACATGTTGACACGAACTGTTTACACTACCGAAACGGGGAATACCAGTGCTTCTCTTTCCCAAAATAGATCACGGTCTGCAAAAAGGTTTACTTTCTAAATTAATGAATTAAAATAACGTTGACATTATTTTGTGACTTTATATTTTACATGTTTTACGTGGACCACCCTGGCCTTAAAACCCGTAGGGATGGTCACATGAAGTCCAAAACAGCGATAACCAGTGGTTCAACAAATGGACCCTGGTCCAATAAAAAGGTTAAAAATAAAGAAGAAAAAAACATATTGACATTAACGTTTACACTATTGTGTTTTAGGTGAAGGTGATGTTGCGGATCTGCCCGGTGGAGAGCGGCTCGCACTCGGAGACGTTCCTCAGCATCGACCAGTGGAAGAAGCAGGTGACGCTGTACGACCCGGCGCAGAGCGGCTACACCACGGCGGCGCACCGCAAACCCGGCGTCACGCCGCCAAAAATGTTCGCATTCGACGCCGTCTTCTCTCAGGATGATTCTATGGTAAGTTGTTCAATTTAATTCTTTGGATTACTTTTACCGCCGCACATTGAAATCAGTATTTTTAAATAAAAATATCAGGTTATTTTAATTTATTTATTTATTTGGATTGCTCTTAATAATTATGATTTAAAAAAGAAAAATAGTCAGCTAACTTTAATTACTGTTATAGTTATTTTGATTGCACTTGATAATTATGATTTGAAAAGAGCATACGGCAGCCAAATATTGCCGCATTGCTGGCATTAACCAGTCAATCAGCAACAAATTCAAATGAAACTTATGAACAGTTTGACTTTAATGTGCCACCCTTGTATTTCTATTTTGGCTTCTTTGTAAAAGAGGGCAATAAGAAGCAGAAAAAAGTATGACGTTTCAAATGTTACTGACATGAATTTTATAAAATTACCACTGACCTACACTGTGCACACAACATACAATTATCACACAAAATTATCTTTTGAATATGTAACATGTAAATGTAACGTGTAACCTTGTACACAGGCTTAAATATATACAGTCGAACCCCTTTTGCAAGGACACCTGGAATTTTGAGTGCAAATGTCCGGGAATGGCATGGTGTCCTTGCAAAAGGGGTCCATGGCCAATGAAACTACTTCTTCCTGAATTATGATCATATGGATAATACTGTTAAGTAATGTGGAAGTTTTATTAATGGGCACTTGAAATTAACTTGAATGATAATACATATCCTTTGGAAATAATAAAGTGGCAAAAATACCAAAAAGATATCTAAAAATGTAATGAATTTGACTCGTCATGGTTGACGATGTTTCATTTTAATGGATACAGAACATTGGCAGAGTCAATATTTTGGGGTCTTTGTCCTTCAATTTAGTTTGAGTTAGGTGTCTGGGGACCGTGCATGGCATGGTGTCCAAGAATTACATTAGATTATGTTAAATTGGGAGTTAAAGTGGCCGGGGATGGCATGGTGTCCTTACAATCGATGGTCCTCGCAAAAGGGGTTCGACTGTAGGTCTTATTTGTGTGTGGATAAAAACACAAGACAGAACAGTTCCCCAGGTATTTGTTCTTGTCAATTCTCGGCGAGCACTTAGGTTCTTATCATGCCACAGTCCATTTGGAGTCTGCGTCCCTAAATAATGTACCAGGGGTTCTTTCTGCAGGCAAAAACTCTGGTGAAACAATCACTATTTTTTTTTATTACATTTTCCGTCGCACTTTGAATCCACAATAGAAAATATATTGATACAAACATCAACTCAATACAGCACGGGCTTGCCGATTTATGGTCGAAAATTTTTGTTAACATTTTGTCAAAATGCAGATTGTCAACCTCAGTGTCAACTTTATGCTATTTCTGGTTAGTGAAATACGGTTAAACAAAGGAAGCAGTAGATTAAAAACATAAACGGAAGGACATTACAGGACAGTTACCTAATGAAGAAAGCAGTAGAACTGTGGCAGATACTCGTCCGTACTTGTAATGTAACTGTCACTTACAGTTTAGTGCTTATATAATAAAGACACGTTGCACACAGCAGGTTCTCCAAAATATGAGAACAGGTTTCCAAAGCATTTGAGGACGACCTAACATGATGCAGTGGTTTGAAAGTCGGTCAATGTTTAGTTTATG
This sequence comes from Haplosyllis anthogorgicola, assembly GCA_038406195.1. Taxonomy (NCBI): domain Eukaryota; kingdom Metazoa; phylum Annelida; class Polychaeta; order Phyllodocida; family Syllidae; genus Haplosyllis; species Haplosyllis anthogorgicola. The sequence goes on along the minus strand of JBCAUI010524487.1, from coordinate 4,886 downwards.
ATTCCAGTATCGTTTCGGATCGACTTGGTGTGCAACGGAAATGCTAGACATGTCTATCACAAGCTCGCCTCACCAAGCCTGGGTGCAAAATTGGCACTGATCAAATGGAAAGGTAGCACGCGTGTGATGCTAGCCATACGTGTGATATAGGCTGAAATCTGTGAAAGAGGTGACAGTGAGGTGGTTTCCCTGTTGGGGATAGAATCTTGGAACTTGAACTTCAGTGATTCCATGTGTTTCTTTGAGAAGGACAATGTACCCAAATTAATGGTATTTTGATCCTGTTCTGAACACCTACAGAAATCTCTTCTTACAATTTTAACATTAAAATACTTTGGATTTTGGATGGTAATGGAGTAAGAATACTTTTGCCTTTCGAGGCCATTGCCATTGAAAGTAATACTGTAGATACATTTAGACACTGACATCGAAAAGGTCAATGTTCCGGAATGTTTATGTTGAAATGTAATGTATCGAGTTAATTTCGTGATTTCTAGGCGCAGAAGGTTTTTGCCTGTGTAAACGTTTACAGATAGTGAAACTTTATAAACAAAGATTCGTTTTTGGCGTGATGTATTAAACCTATTGGATTACCACACAAAAGTATTTGTTGGATCTTAAAGTAATTATTTATACCAATTATTAGTGTTTTAAAGCTGAACTTCTGACTCTACAGATGCAGGGCAAAAGGACAGATGTAATCACAGGCTAAATTCATTTTCAGTTTTCTGTTTACCGTGCCTCAGCCGACGAAATGAAAATATCGCTAACAGTAAACTTTTTTTACTGTCCGCAAATTCCAACACATCAACGTACAATTTACCTGCCTGTGGGAATATTTTTCAAGGAAATAGTAGTTATCTCATGTGATAAAATGGCTAGGTCAAGGCTAACATGTTGACTACCATGAGTCAACCTCAAGGTTCTAGTGCATTCCCAGAAGCAATACAGATTTAAAACGGCATCACTATCCTGACTAAACAGTCAGAAATAATCACATTTATGTAATGTGCCCATTAAATCCGCATCAAACCGACGGCCTCTCGTTTAGTGGATGTAAGCAACAGAGAAAAAGACATAAAGTGCGGCAGGTTATTCTCGTTTTACGGCGTTGTGTTCTTGTCCATCACAACTCAGGTTGTTTAGTGCCTGTCGACAGGCATGTTCCCCCGCGCGAGGACCCTCAGTCCCCGTCGTTACCCGTCACAAGCACCCACCGCAATCTCCGCTGATTGCTGGTAGTTGACGACCATAACTCGTCCATTCTGCACTGCTACATGGCAGGCCTGGGACAGAGGGTATAAACCATTGCAATAAGCCAGGTGAAATATATTTTTCGTGCTTTCATACAATCGACAGTACATTGTTATAAAAATGTGCAATGCAATGATTTTTTTTGTATGTGCATATTCTTCCACAAATTTTGACAGTAGGTGATCCAGGTTGTTGGCAGAAAATTTCTTGCCACAATGCACATGCTTAAAAAATTAGCAACTCTCCAAAATGATTACACGTGTACGTATTTCAATATTTTTGAGTACCGAAAAACGTACTAGACGGTGAAATTTCGTGGAAAGTCTTTTGTCTCGAGTAAAAAGTTAATTGCACAGAGATCAATACAAATATCCGTAAAATAGATAAAAGTCATTGTCATAAAATTGACCATGACACAGTGACCTTGATATTTGACCTTTGACCCAATTCATAAAAAATCTGTACTGAATATACCAAGATGAACTTAAATGCAGGCCATATAACCGAAAGGTACTTCGGTGCAGGGAAATAGGGCAATTGCCTGTAAATGTTGTGTAAGCTTGTACAAGGCAAAGATGTATTAAATGTATAATTTATCAGCACAAACTGCACATCTTTTACGAGTCTCTAACGGGGCTTGCTTCCACAAAAGGAAACTCTAAACCTGGGGGCATATTTCATGCAGGGCCTCGGACGGAGACATCATAATCAGCTCGGGCTGTAGATTTATGGGCGCGGGTCGTGACCCTGAGCGCACAGGCTTTTAACAGTGTTACCCCTCCATACTAGGCGGTGGGAGAGTGTAAGTAGTGCTGTAAGCTCTCATAACGGAAACATTCACTTTAATATGCCTTGTCCTATAAATACAGATTTTCGCAGAGTACATTGTTATCTCCCAGATTTATGCGAGATGATAAATTCCGCAGAATGAAGAAAAATGACAAGGTTGTAGAGATACTCTCAAGTGATAAACAACAGCCTTAATTTACCTGCACATGTAGAAAAACAAAATAAAAATGCCTACAATGTATTTAATTCAACTTCTTTCTAATTTGATAGAAACAAAGAGTATTTGAAATATGTTATTTCAACGTTGCAAATATGAAGGTCAAAAACAATACAACTTCTAAGTAACAGCCTTAATTTACCTGCACATTTAGAAAAATAAAATAAAATAATTAAAATGCCTACAATGTATTTGATTAAACTTCTTTCTAATTTGATAGAAACAAAGAGTATTTGAAATACGATATTTCAACGTTGCAAATATGAAGGTCAAAAACAATACAACTTCTAAGTATAGTTGAATAGATTATGCTGAATGTACATTATATAATTAATAACTTAAGTTAGTTCTACATTAATGAAACTATTCTTTCGTACACTGCACCGACAGGAAAAACTTTTCACAAAGATAAATTAAAGGGTTACACGGAGCATAAGTGCTACCTTCACAACTGTTGCTATGGATCTTTATGACATTGCAATTCCTTCATGACATAGGGAATGATGTAGGGAATAATCTGGCTTCTAAATCTGACGTCTAAATTAGCAAGGAGAAAGGAGATTGAATTTTTCACAATTTCAACAAGGAACTTTCCCAATTTAACTTTCCCAATTTAAGGAACTTTCAAAGTAAGTAAATAAACAAGTATGAGAGGGAACAGACTGGTAGACAGGCAGCACACACAAGATCTATCCAGGAAAGATTTCCCACCTGTGTGCTCATGCATAGAAAAGTGTCAGATTGCATAAAATAGCTCAATCTCAATACTTAACTGCCTGTATTCTGGCAGCAATAATAATAACAAGCTGGATAGATCTATCTAGGAAAGATCTATCCAGATAGTCTGAAGATGTGCCATGCATGCATCTGCAGACGCGCCGTACCTGCATCTGCTGATGCACAATGCCTGCATCTGCAGACGTGCTGCGCCTGCATCTACAGATGCACCATGCCTGTATCTATAGATGCACCATGCCTGTATCTATAGATGCACCATCAGATGTGCCATACCTGCATCTGCAGACGTGCCATGCCTGTATCTGAAGACGCACTAAACTGTCAGGATTGTGTAAAAATACCACAAACTCATCACTTAGCTACCTGTGTTCAGGTAGCAATAAGAACATTAAATGTCAGCTTACCTCTTGATCGACACTTCCTGCGAAATACTTTTGGCTATTTTTGGATATCACTCGTCTGAATAAGTCCAAGAGCCATCTTTTCGACTTGCTCCAATCTCTAAACGGGTTTAATAATTCATTATTTTTTGTAATATTTCAACATCTTACTGCAGATACCACCAAAATCACAATAATATTTTATATTTCAAACTACCATTACCTGTAAACAATGCAAAAACATTTTACGTAACTAAAATATACACATGAAATACAAACTTCACAAATATGTCGGGAAGTTGAGAGCCATACTCAAAATCTGCGTCAAATTTCACAAAATGCTTCTCAAACTCTTCAAACTGCGCCTACAGTTAATCACATAACCGAGATATAAGTCAATATGTGAGTGAGCGAGTAAGCATGCGGGAGATCCACTCGGGCTCTGAAACCCATGGGCGCCCACGGATATATAAATTGTGGACTTTTTTTTTTTTTTTTTTTTTGGTTTTAAAAGTATTTGGTGGCAACCGTGGCAGTCCCCAATCTGGGGCCAGTGGCACAAACATTAGTGGGGCCACTGATACCCCTGTTTTGGCATGACAAAAGTCCAATGCACTACCAACTGAGCTACTGAGTCCCGGCTAAAAATAACATTGTTTATGGTTGTGAAAAATGATGTGAATAGGAACTTACCTCATCAACCGTTGGAAGTACGTTATCACCGAATAAGTTATCTAAGACGGCTTTGTACATACTACTTCTGACTAGGCTGTTTAGCTCCCCTTCTCCTAAATCATACAGAAATAACAAAATAAGCTTCAATCTGAGACGGATTGGTTACCATTATGATTTAGAGTGTTATTCATACACTACATGCCGTTGCTTACATTGTTTAGTGCATATGCACTGAAGTTTAAAAACGTACTATACATTTACATGTATGCAGAAAATATTTAAGACGTTCATATGCTTGCATTGCAAGATTTTGCATATTGTCTAATGAAAATTATATCAATTCGACATTACTTAACAGCGGCTCGATTCAAACAGCTCATACTCGAAAAAAAAATCATAACAAAATATTTGTAACCTTTTTCAATCCATCCACGGATTTCATATTTAAATTTAAGGCACAGATTGCTGCAAAATGGATCAAGCAGCGCAGGTGCCAGACTATGCTTCACTGTATCATGCAGTTGAGTGTGATATTTCCAAAAGGATTCTTCCGATACACTTCCTAAAAGTGGAGAAGTACGCAACGCGTTGTTTTACATGTGCAAGTGAGTAAACAAACAACTGGTTATATTTAAACCTCAATTTGTGCAACACATAAAGCCGATGAATTGTTTTTCCAAGAAATTAACCTAAATGTGATTTTAATTCATGTGATCTTATTGGTCGATTGACACTTTTTTTCAGACGAACAACAAAAGTACACTCCTCCCCGCTTATATCGATATCGCTTATATCGATATCCCGCTTATATCGATATTTTTTTCCGCGCCAAA